>CANXYI012293691.1:0-13761 GCA_948208565.1 Hura crepitans | reverse complement strand
AAACAAAATGATACATAAAAGCATTTTCGCTTAGTGGTGAAATCAAAGTAAATTATGCATTATGACACATCATTGATAAATATAACCATTATTTGTATTTCTCTCCATAGGCATAATTCAGAAATGTGTAACATGCTACACATGTTAGGCATTGCATAAAAATCATATAATTCATATAGACTTATGGATAATGCACTTCGCATGCCTATTTGGTATTTATATGCATAAAAAAAGTGCAATATTTAGCATTTTCAAATGTCATTTTTATCTGCCCATATGACTAAAACACATGTCCTATGGATAACATGGGTGAGTGGCTAGTACAACCTCTATGAACCCAAAGGTCCATTTACTAATATGGATCTAAAGATCAAACATAGCATGATGGCCATTATAACCATTTATGAACTCGAAGTTCATCTCCTAATGTGAATCCAAAGATCAAACATATGTGGCCCTTTAGATCAATTTAAAAGTTAATCTATAAAATAGGACATAAAAATGAACTGTAGTGCACTAGTAGCTACTACTATACCCCTAGTTTACTGGTCAACCTATTCGTCTAGATTGTTATACATATAGGCCATTAAACATGTTTATTTTTACTAATATAGATAGCTTAAAAATGATTTTTACTTGTGGTAAGGCTAACAAATGACCATACCGAGAAACTTGGCATATTTACACTATTAATTATGATCATAAGCATTATATTAATACAATACAATATACAATTGACTAAATTTACATACATGTGGCCATATATGCTAAAAATTGACATTTCGAACTCAATTTCAACATTTTATGATCATTATCATGTAATTAACAATAAATGTCCATTTATGCTTATCTTAAAGCATTTTTCCATAAAGTATGGTCTACGGTGTCATTTTTGCCACTAACTTATTTCATGCACAAATTCCATATTTTTGTATCGTACACCATAAAAGTAGGCTTATATAACTTAAATCTTGTATAAGAAAGCACACATCCCTATGTATGCATTCATCAAGTGTATTTATGCATAAAAATGCTACTTAAGCAACAAAGTCACCATTACATACATCATCTACCATATAAAAATCTCATTTAGGTATATTATGACATAACACACACACTCTCACATTTAATGAAGCCATTCGGCCAAATTGCTCCCACATATCAAAAAGGCACATTCTCCTCATTTCCGTGTAACATAGCCATCATTCAAATTAAAAACTATCCTATTTCACAAGGTATACCGAAAATAAACAAGCATGCACCCTTTTAAGCCTATTTAGGCCATTAGGCCATATAGCTTTCAAAGCACATTCATGCTCAAATTATTCCTTAACACACACATAACAATCATTGCACATTAGATTAGCATAAACTATGTCATGTGCATACATAAACTAGTATATACATGTAAGGGAAATCACATGGCCATTCGGCTAACATGTATTAACCACCATCCATTCCAAACTCAATAATTTATCCATTATACAAATCATTTACATATCATACATGCTAATTCAAATGATTAATTACATAATTAAACTAATTAAGTTCATTAATTGCCAATAAATACACATATTTATTATGATGGAAAATATAGGCACACTTAAATCTTAATGAATTAAATCAATTTCAAATACCAAAATGATCATAATGCAACAACAGAGACAACTCACACCTTCATTTTTCCTTTGTCCTACACTTTTCTCATTTTGTAAATGCCCATTACAGATTCAATTTTCAAAATTTGTAATAAAAAAAGAAAATGTAAAATGACAAAACAAAAGTATAAATATGCTCTTGGTCATTTTGGGATCATAGAAAAAATGTTTGGTTTCAAAAATTCTTACCCCAACAAAAAAAAGTTATTATTCATCTAGATAAAAATCAAGCTAAAACCTTCGGTTTCTTACATTTTTCTCACTTCTCCTAAGTTGTAAAGGTTATGGAGGCTCCAAAGAATTGGCCAATTGAAGAAATTAGAGCTTAATTTGATAGCTTCAAGGCTAAAAATGGAGGAGTGAGGGAGGTGGTGTCATCAGGTTTAAGGGAAGAAAAGGGGAAATAATTTATAAACCATTTAACCCAATTTGACCATATATATATTCTTAAAAATTTTAATTATTTTTCTTATTTTTCCTTCTCTTTCTTTCCCATTTTCCTCCTCTTAAACATTCTATTTATCTTTAGTTAATCATTCAAAAATTCAATTAATTATGGTCCTACAATCCTCTAAAATTTGGTGCTCGAAAAATGCGAAAAAATAAATTATTACACTAATTTTTTATGTTACCTGATTTTTATATAAAATACTTCCTGACCTCAAAAAATTTCAATTCTAGTGCCATTAGACTCATTGGGATTTTTTTTAGTATCAGGTTGTATAAGTTTCAAAATTTTCTAAGCAATATTGAAAATAATTTACAGTTCAGTTTTGCCTTGGTCACTCTTCCTAAGACACTACCGTAAAAACTTTCTTAGCATTTTTAACCAATCAAATGACTTTCGATTGCCTTCAAACTTTGTTTGAAATTATTTTATGATTAATAATTTCATTCAGTAAGTTTAATCTATCCCAAGTCTCAAGAATACTATTCATCCTAGGAAAGTACTATTAAAAAAATATCGAGATTTTCGAGTTGTTGCATTACTTCCCCTCTTACAAGAAATGTTGTCCTCAATATTACCCTGTTCAAATAGATGAGGATACTGCTCTCTCATCTTATCTTATGTCTCTCATGTTACTTCATCCATCTTATGGTGCTTCCAAGTAACTTTCAGTAATAGAACTGTCTTATTTCTCAGTTCTTTAACCTTTCTAGCTAGAATTCTAATAGGTTTTTCTTCATAAGACAAATCTGGTTTTTCTTCATAAGACAAATCTAGCCTAACTTTAACTACTTCCATAGATAATACTAGTGTCAATTCAGATCTATATCTTCTTAGCATGGACATATGGGAAACATCATGAATCTATTGAAGTTCTATTGGCAATACTAGTCTGTAGGTTATTTGCCTGACATGTTCTTACAGTTCGTATGGCCTAATAAGCCTAAAACTTAGCTTTCTTTGTTGTCAAAACATATAACCTTTTCCATGTTAAAACCATCATAAATACCTTATCTCCCAATTCAAATTCAACATCTTTCCTCTTAAGATCTACATATGACTTATGTCTGTCAAAAGCTTCTTTTAATCTATCCCTAATAATTTTCACCTTCTCCTTAACATCATGGATCAAATCTAGTCCCATAAGCCTTGAGCTCACTCTAGCATAAGGGATTTCTGCACTTCATTCCATATAGCACCTCATAAGGAGCCATTCCCAAACTTATTATTGTATGCAAACTCTGCTAATGATAGATAGTGATTCTAGCTACCTTTAAACTCAACAGCATAACTTCTTAACATATCCTTGAGCACTTGACAATAATGCTTCATCATAAGCATATCATCACACATATACCAACATACCATCACTGATGTATAAAAAGATTACTTAAATGACTCTTTTTGACTATCCCTCAATTTATTGATGAAATGCCATGATTAAATTCAATCTAGTACCTAAGGCATTATAAAGTTTCTTCAAAAACCTTGAAGTAAACTATGGGTTTGGATTTGATATGATTGAAGATGGCACTCTATGCAATCTGATAACTTCATCAATATATAATTTAACAAGCCTCTCCACTAAGTAGTCCATCCTCACTTGTATAAATTGAGCTACCTTGGTAAGATGATCTACCACAGCTTACACAAAATCACACTTGCTCCTTGTCATAGGCAATCTAACCATGAAATTTATGGTGATCCTATCCCATTTCCATTTTGGAATCACTATAAGTTGCAGCAATCATTATGGAATATAATCTTCTACCTTTACTTACTGATAAGTAAGGCACTTAGTCAAGAATTCTAATACATCTCTCTTCATACCAAGCCATCAATAGGACAATTTCAAGTCTTGGTACATTTACTAGGATACATAGCATAAGGAGGATTATAAGTCTTATCTAGAATCTATTTCTTTAACTCTTTAACATCTGGAACACATATTCTACATTGGTAATATAAGTAACCATCATTCTTTAACTCAAGCTTCCCCTCTTGGATTGTATTTATCACACTCATTAATCTATGATCATCCTTCTAACAATTTTTAACCTACTATAGCAAACTAGGGTTGACTTGCATCTCTACTAACAAAGAACTGTCAAGCATAAATTGAACCTTGACATTTATGGCTTTCATAGCTACCGTGAATTTCCTGCTAAGAGCATCAGCCACTACATTAGCCTTGCTAGGATGCTAATTAATTAAATAGTCATAATCTTTAATTAGCTCCATCCATTGTCTATACCTTATGTTTAGCTCGTTCTATGTCAGAAGATACTTTAAACTCTTATGGTAAATGTACACATAACACTTCTCTCATTATAAATAGTGCCTTCAATTCTTCAATGCAAACACTATCACTACAAGCTTTAGATTATAAGTAGGGTGGTTCTTCTTATGTGGCTTCAACCATCATGAAGCATAGGCAACTACCTTACCTTCTTGCATCAAAACACATCCCAACCTATTATGTGAAGCATCACTATAGATAGCGAAATCCTTTCTAGAAACTAGCTAAATTAGAATCCGTGCTTCTATTGACATTTCCTTAAGCTTGTCAAAACTCTCTTAACACTTGTCATCTTTGACAAACTTAACATCCTTCCATAATAGATGAGTCATAAGTGCCACTATTAAAGAAAAACTTGTGACAAATCATATATAATAACTAACCAACCAAAGAGAACTCTAAGCCTCTAGGGTGTTTCTAGGTGGCTTCCACTCTATAACTACTTATATCTTACTTGGATTAACCTGAATCCCTTTTGTAGAAGCTATGTGTCTAAGGAAAGACACCTCACTAAGCCAAGACTCACACTTATTGAGTTTGGCATAGAGCTTCTAGTCTTTCAAAATCTATAAAACTTTCCTCAAATGCTATTCATGTTCTTTTGTACTCTTAGAATAAACCAAGATATAATCAATAAAGACAACCCTAAACTGATCTAGATACTATCTAAAAACTTTGTTCATCAGATCTATAAAAGCCACAAGAGTATTGGTAAGACTAAATGGCATTACAAAAAACTCATAGCGGCTATATCTTGTTCTGAAAGCTATCTTCACCATGTTAGCCTCTTTTACCCTCAAGTGATAGTAACCTAACCTTAAATAAATATTGGAAAACACTTTTACACCCTTAAGCTAATAAAAAAGATCATCAATTCATGGTAATAGATACTTGTTCTTGATGGTCACTTTATTCAGTTATCTATAATCTACACAGAATCACAAAGAGGCATCTTTTTTTTTCGCAAATAATACTGGTACTCCCTAAGGTGAAACACTCGACCTTATGAAGCCTTGATCAAGCAACTCTTATAACTAAATCTTTAACTCCTCCACTTTTACTAGAGTCATTCTATATAGAGCTATTGATACTATTGTAGTGCTAGATAACACATCTATGTTGAACTCAAGTTCTCATTCTGAAGGCAAACTAGGCAATTCTTCAAGAAAAACATCAACAAACTTAGACACCACTAGTATGCTACTAGCATCTGGGTTTTCTATTCTAGTGTCATATACATGAGTAAGGTATGCCTGACAACCTTTCCTCATTTTTCACTTAGCATGACTATATATATAACATTATATAATAAGTTAATCTTCTCTCCAACAAGAGTGATTTCAGACCCATCATTAGTTTAAAGAGTCAACCTCTTATTCTTGCAATCCAAAATTGCTGGGTATTTGAAAGGCTAGTCCATACCTGATATCAAGTCAAACTCATCAAATGGTAGTTCTATTAAGTCAACAACAAACTAATGGTCTTGTATCTATAGAGGGCAATCTCTATATACTCGGTCAACTATCACATGTTAGCCTATATAGTTGCTAACCATGATCTTTAGGTCAAGTGGTTTTGGAACTAACCCTTGGTCTCATGCTTATGATGTGCAAACATAAAAGTGTATAAACCCCAAATCAATTAAAGCCAAAATAGGAAAATCAAAGAGATAAAAAGTACTGGCTCTAACATCTGGCTCATCAGCCTCCTCTTATGCTCTAATGGCTTACTATCGAGCAAAGGCTTTATGTTTAGCTCTAGACTTTACTCTATACCTCTGAGTTCCCTTTAGTCTATCTCCTTAGTCTCCTTCTTGACCTTTAGTAAAAGTATGCATAGATCTCTAAATGGCATATGCTTTAGTGGGACAATCACATAAGAAGTGATTTGGTGACCCATAGCCAAAAAATACTTCTATTTTATTCTTCTAACACTCCCCCTTATGTCACTTATGGCAAGTTAAACATTAAGGAGCGTAATAACTTCTAGCTGGGGAAACTGAAATGCTTATTACCTGTGACTATTGCCTAATCTTGCCTTTATTCTAATTCCCCTGGGTTGTCTTTTGAGACTAACCCTACATCTAAGATTGTTGTGGTGCCCCAAACTAATTACCTCCAAAGCTCTGACCTAACTACAATGCAAAGCTAGATGCTTTAGGACTAGAAAATCTCTTTTTATGATAATATTCCCACTTCTCCTTCTACATATTCTCTATCAATCTATAGACTACAACTAGCTGATTAAAGTCTCTAATCTTCCTAGGAACTACTTAAGACTTAATCTCAACATGTAATCCCTTTTTAAACCACTTTCACTTATTGGGTTCTATGGTAAAGGTGTCCTTAGCATAATGACTAAGAATGGAGAAATCCTTTTCATACCCCCTATATAATTTTGCTTCTGTATGAGGTCCATAAATTGTTGCCTTTTGTCATCCAAATAGTTCTCAGGTATATAATTCTTCTAGAATTACTCTAAGAACAAATCTTATGTCAGCTCCTCTTCTACCTTGTATTCAATCAAATCATCCCACCATTTTGAGGCCTCTTCTTGAAGCCAAGAGGTGGCACAGATCACTTTCTCTATAGGTGTACAGTGCATTTACTTTAATATCTTTTTTGTGCGATCTAACCAATATTTATCTCTTTCGAGATCCACTTCACCTTTTCCCTTAAAATCCTCTAACCTCATTGTCTTAACTTTCTTTAAGAAAGTCTTTTGGAGAGCCAAAGGAACATTCTACTATTGTGGAGCTAGCGGTAGAGTAGCCATTATAGCCTATCATAATAGCTACAACATCTCTTGTAGAAATTCTAGTGGAGCCTGGGCTATTGAAGACATTTGCCTCACTGTAGTACCAGATATTGAGGCCATTCTATCGAATTCTTACCGCACACACATGGAAGCTTTGTTTTCTTCCTCTTCTTAAAGTGCACTCATTGAAATTATAGGTATAAGAATGATTAGTAAGCCTTGATATAATTAAATTATGCTATATATAGACTTGACATCTATTTACACTCTTATATAGCCTAGAAATGCCTAAACTGGAGCTTTGATACCACTAAATGTGACATCCCTTACCCGGTCCAATCACTAGCTGGTCAGTTGACATGACTAAGGTATGCAACACATAAAATGCTATCTGATATCATGCCAATTAACATTGATTTAAAACATTTAACCATGCATACTTAAAACATAACTAAAACATAAAAAATGTGAGTTTTCAAAAACTTTTCAAAACTTGAGTTACATTTTCAAATTTGAGAATACTTATACCAAAATTTTGGTAGCGTAATAGTTATACGAAGCACTATTCCAAATTTTGAATAGTAACCTGTATTAAGAAAAACACTTCTAAAATATTTCTCAATCAATCCCTAACTCTATGATCCTTCTGGTCACTTTAAAATAACATTCAATAACAACACAGTCTCAACCTCAAGAAGAGATGTTAATCATGCATAAAATAATTAAAAACATTTAAAATAAGGTTACAAACTGAATACTAATCTTAAATTACAAAATACAATTATTTAGGCCCAAAACTAATTTTATCTATCCTAAGAGTGCCTTTCAAAGTCTATACATCCCATAACCTAATTACATACATCAAAAGTACCAAAATATTGGCCTTCTCTTGTGTGTCTGGATTTCCCATAGCTTTGGCTCAGTCATCCTTTTGACCTACACATCACAAATAAAATGATGTGCTAAGCATTTTGCTTAATGGTGAAATCAAAGTAAATCATGCATTATGCCATATCATTAATTAATATAACCATAAATTATATTTCTCTCTATATGCATAATTCAAAATGTGTAAAGTGCTACACAACTATACATAAGTTAAGTATTGCATAAAAATCATATAATTCAAATAAAATCTTGGATTATGTATTTCACATGCCCATTTGGTATTTACATGCATAAAAACAAGGTTTAATATTTAGAATCTCCAAATGTCATTTTTATCTGCCTATATAACTAAAACACATGTCCTATAGATAATAGGGGTGGATTACCAGTACAACTTCCATGAACATGAAGGTCTATCTACAAATGTGCATCCGAAGATTAAATATATATGGGCCTCTGGATCAGACTAAAAGTGGATTTGTAGACCAGAACATAAAAAATAGACTATAGTGCCCTAGCAGAAGCTACTATCCTCTAGTTGACTGATCAACCCATCCATCTAGGTTGTTATGTATATGGGCCATTAAACATGTTTATATTTAGTTCCACAAACTTAGGTAGCTTAAAAATGACTTTTACTTGTGGTAAGGCCAACAAATGACCATACCAGGAAACTTGGCATATTTACACTATTAATTACAATAATAAGCATCATATTAATATAATACCATAGTCAAATTACTACATTTACATACATATGGCCATATATGCTCAAACTTGACATTTCCAACTTAATTTCAACATCTCATAATCGTTATCATGTAATTAACCTTAAATGATCATTTATGCTTATCTTAAATCATTTCCACATAAAGTATGGTCCATGGTGTCATTTTTGCCACTAAATTATTTCATGCACAAATTCCACATTTTTGCATCATACACCAAAAAAGTAGGCTTATATAACTCAAATCTTTTATAAGAAAGCACATATCCTTATACACACATTAATCAATTGTATTTATGCATAAAAATTGTACTTAAGCAAAAAAGACACCATTACATAAATAATACATAATCTACCATATATAACATCTCATTTAGGTATATTATGACATACCACACACACTCTCACATTCAATAAAGCCATTCAGCTAAATTTCTCTCACAAACAAAAAAGGCACATTCTCTTTATTTCCATGTAACATAACCATCATTCAAATTAACAACTATCTTATTTCATAAGGTATACCTACAATGAACAAGCGTGCACCCTTTTAAGCCTATTAAAGCCATTAAGCAACATAGCTTTCAAAGCACATTCATGCTCAAAATATTCCTTTACACACACATAACAATCTTTTCACATCAAAATAGCATAAAACATGTCGTCTGTATACATAAACTAGCACATATATGTTAGGGAAATCACATGGCCATTTGACCAATATGACTTAACCACCATCCATTCCAAACTCAGCAATTCATCTGTCATACAAATATTTGCACATTATACATACCAATAAATGAACAAATATCTTATGATGAAAAATATAGGCCACACTTAAATCTTAATGAATTAAATCAATTTCACATACTAAAATAATTACAATACAACCCCAAAGACCACTCACACCTTCATTTCTCTTTTGTCTCGTGTTTTGCCTATTTTCTTAATTGCCCATTACAAGTTTAATTTTCAAAAGTTCGCAATAACTCAAAGAAAATGTCAAATGACAAAATCAAAGTCTAAATATACTCTTAGGCACTTAGGGATCATAGGAACAATGTTAGGTTTCAGAAATTCTTACCCAAATTGAAAAAAGTTACTATTCAACCTGATAAAAACTAGTGACCTATGGATGAAGAAGGAATTCTACTAATTAAATCATGGTTAAACCTAATATTTGAAATATTTATATTTGGTTTTAAAATCTAATTTTTATGAGATACGTATATTATGAATTTACTTTATTATTTTGCATTGAAAATAGAATTTTTAGAGTCCTAAAAGTGAGAGAAAGAATTTATTTAGCCATAGGGACACATGGATGCATATCAACCAATAAATTGACATGAGTCCCAATCTTAGCCCTTAATGGAATCGAATATATGGAGAAATAATTGAATAAAAGCAGCTAAAAAATATCTCCTCCCTCACCTCTTATGGTTGATGCCTCTCCCTACCTCTATAACCCTTTCTTTTTCTTCTTTAATTCATATAACTAAGCTACCTCTCATTGAATAACAATACAAATAAACCCTTAATCATTCTCTAATAACTAAATAGGGGTTAAATCCCTAAGAAGGGGACTAAATTTTAAGGAGTGTTAAGGTGAATAAAATCAAACATCCATATAAGTGGTTTTATTATTAGTTTGATAATATTCCTTAGTGTATGTTAATGCCAATTAAGTGTTTCTAGTATTAGTTTAATGATTAGAATTATTTAGGAATTACAAGTAATTTTCTAAGCTTAAAATCTTGTATGTTTATCGTAAGTTATGTAGGGAATTCAAAGAACTTGAGAGGTGTTGGTACAAAAGGGCTTTATAAAGGAAAAAGTGTAAAATAGTAAGTGTGTTCAATAAAATATATATGCATATGTGAATTTGGATGATTAAAGTATGTGTGTGTTGTATAGAATTACTTGAATTATGGTTTATTGTATGTTTAAGTTAGGGTTCATGATATAGTTAAGCTTGTTACATGCGTGTAACATAATTCACATAAGAAAATTTTTGAAATAAATAGTTAAGGTGAATGGAGTAGGTGTGGCCAAATGAGATGATGCATACATACAGGTGAAAATAAGCATAATAATTGTGTATGATTACTTAGGGTTGAATTATGTGTAGCTAAATAAGTGATGGTTTGAAGAAAATTAACTTAGAGGGTGTTGTATGTGTGGCCAAAATGTATATGTAGAGAGTGTGAATGAGGGTGTTAAATGAAATGTGTACATGATGTTTAGGATTTTAATCTCAAAATGTGAGTATTGCTTATATAAAGGGTTGAAGTTGTGGTATATGACATGTTTGAATTAGTTTTATGGCACAATTGAGTCAATAAGCATGTATGATAAGATTTAGATAAATAATGTGTAGACACCTTGATTTTAGGTCTAAGACTTTCTTAGGTATTCGGACTTTGACTTAACTTAAAAGCTCATGGTACGACCTAAAATGTGAAAAAAAATGGGAATTTGTGGTGGAAGCGAAGGGCTTAAGCTGAAGCCTAACACTGATTCCAATGGAGGTGCAGGAGCAAAGCCCTTATGGTGTATACCTATCCACCTTTTTTGGCCAATGATGATATCTAAAGACAGGCTTAAGTAACAAGGCAAGTAACTTGAAACCCAAGTCTGCATAGATTTAATGCTATGAGGTCTGCACAGACAAGCCAAAGCCTATGTCCTTATAGGCCTATCTAACCTGGCCTAAACTCCGTGAACTGAAAGGAAAACCATGCTTAAGTCCACATGGACTAAGCCGTACAAGTTTGCATGGACCTACTGATGAAAAACTTCTAGAGATATGAAATTCCTATTCATGCACTGAATCCTAATCTTAGAGGGATTTTACCTCCTTTGGACAGAATACCTAAGCCTTAAACCTATAAATACCCACTTTGAGGTATGAAAAATGTGGAGAAAATAAAAAGAACAACAAGGAATACACATAAGACACAATTAAAGACAATTAACACATGATTCACTCTACTAGTCTATAGCCCTTACGAAAATAATTATTCTTCCAAAACCAACCATTGTCTTGTTGCTTGGTGCTCACATCAAGGTAGGATCTGAGGCTCTTTTCATCATATTCATTCATTTATTTATGTTATTTATTGTAACTGATGATATCCTATGATTAATTGTCATGAGAGGTGGTTCTATGTAATCCCCACAACAATTATAGGAGTATGTTAACCTCTCAAATTTGTTTAATAATGTTCTAATCATTAATGGAAAATTGTAATTGCATTTACATTCTGGAAATGATGATTAAGTCTGCATGAACCTATTTTTAATAATAAAAGGTCTGCATATACCTATTAATTGAATATGTATCTGATAAAAGGTTCACATAGATCTATAAATTGAATACATATGTAATATGAGGTCCATATGCACCATGGTATGATAACAATATCAAGTTTCCCTTATATATTATGTTTTAATGTATTTTCTTCACCATGTTAGCATGGCCTTATATCTGTATCATATTGTACGATCATTCTATTTGACATTGTCATTAGGTCCTCACGGGCCACTATTTGGTGTTATTAATCTCTTCTTCATAGTTGTATGCAAGTGACCCTTCTCACTAGAGTAGAGGTCCAGATAAACTTAATATCATTTATGTAGTAGTCCACACGAATTATTGTCAAAGCCTCATAGAGTCCACACGGACCAATGGATGTATGGATGGGACCATTCTAATGCTTTGGATTATTTCTTTTGGTTTTGTACTATTTACACTTCATTGCTTATTTCATGGTTGTAATAGCTAGTAAATAACTTGTTTTACATGTTAAAACCTAACTTTCACATCAAACAAGTGGTGTTTTCCTTGACAAAATCAATTTTTATTTCCTTAATCAAAAGTCACAATAATAAAATGTATTTTTAAAGCCAATCTCTTAGAGATGGGAGTTGAGCAATTACCACTAATTCCTATGGGATTATGCATAATTGTCAAGTCGAATAACAATTAATCAATAACCCAATTTCTGGATGTACAATGTAGTTGTCATATTTCTTTTAAATATTACAATGTAATTCTTATACATGAAAAGGTGACATAAATACTTTATATATAATGCATGCTTACTTGAAAAGGGATTGATAACTATTACAATATACAAAGAAGGCATATTATTTAAGCATAAATAAGATCTAAATTTCAAACCTCTCTGGTATAGAAGATCAGAGGTCCTAGTGTAGAGGCCAAATGGCGACTCCACTAACCACTCTCATCCCCAGTCAAATATCATAATCTCTATAGTGGCGACTCCGCTAGGGACTGAAAATCTCAATTTGAAAGTGCCCAAATAATATGGCATCTAATATTCTAATTTTTATCAATCCCATGCATTGCATCTTATATAAATTATATCCTTCTTACCCTAGATGGTGTTAGAAATTATGACTCCATTTTTCATTCAAGAATGAGAAGCGCTAGCATATCCTTCAGTCACAAGCCTTATGCCTTTGAGTACATGTAAAGGTGAACTAATCGATCACTATTATCCTTGATTAGAAAGACTCGTTAGGAGGGACCTCTGCTTATAGGAGCTAATAAGCCTTTTGACCAAAGCATGAGCCCATATAGTTAAGCTTAGTAACTTCCCCTAGGTTGTATGACCCTAAGAGAACATGATTGCATTATGATTACTATATGGGCCCATTACATTTAACCTTAATTGAAGTGGGGGCAAGCCTATTGTGCCTTTATTTGGTATGGGCCCAATGTAATTTCACATCAAATAAGGCTTAATTGTTATAAGCCATTATCTTTGGATGCACTTTAAATATGAAAGGTTGTTAGGCCTAATTAAGCCTATATTCGAACCTATGCATCTCGCGATGATGCTTAGGTAAGCTTACCTAGGAAAAATGACTAAGACCACGAGTGTGGGAGTAATAAGGTTGGAAGGATTATTGCTTGTGTTTTTTTTATATATCTAATATGTATCCTTTTTTATAT
>CANXYI012293349.1:0-11302 GCA_948208565.1 Hura crepitans | reverse complement strand
AATAAAACAATTAGTTGGTTAAGAAAGACAACTTTTCTCTTTCTAATGCACTAGTAAGTTTATAGTTTTCTTTATAAGTTCTTGATCGATAAAGCATAATCAATTTAGTATTAGAATAATTATACTGAATCATTCAAATTTTAAGGTCTATATGCTAGTAAGTTGGGTGATGATTTATTTTTATGGATATTATTAAGTTTGCACCAAATTATTTATTTTCAAGTATTTAGTTGAATATATAGTTGAACTTTTATATTGCTTATTAAATTGCTTAGATTTACATATTAAAAAAAATTAATATAGGTATTAACTTTTTCATAGATGAAAAAACTATCTACTATACATTTTTCAGAAATAAAAAAGAATGTTGATGCATCAAGTTCCAATGAGCAATTAGCTAATGTAGATAATTTTTTGAGTTCTAATAGTCATTCTAAATCTCAAAGAATTAAAGGTCAAGGAAGTTTTTATATTAATTTATTAGATTGTGATATGGGCTTAAGATAGCAAATATAGGAGTATCCTATTCACATGTGTAATGAAATTCAAAGAGCTTACATTAAGTTTGGTCCTTTTAAAATATCCAAAATCTAGGGAAAAACATAGACATAATTTTCAATAATCATAGTTTAAGCTATTTCTTTCTTGGTTGGAATATTCTCATCTAAACATGTAGCATATTGTCCACCATTTTTTTTATTTCGTAATCTAAAAAGTCCTTTTGGGTTAGATTTTATTCACCATTTATGCATTTCAAATATGGAAAAAAGTAAGAAATGGTAAAATTATGCATTTTTAGCACATGTTAAAAAAGATCTCATTTCTTTTCGTTGAAATGCTGAAAAAGCATGTGCAAATGTCATGAATCAATCTTTACGTATTTAACAACATTTTGAATGCTTTACATCTTTATAAGTAACAAACAATATGCTTTAATTAGAAGCTTTAATTAATGTAATTAAATGGCTTGCACTTTAAAGAAGTGCTTTAAAGACCACAATGAATCTAAAACATCATAAAAATTAGGGAATTTTTATCAAATGCAAAGTTAATAACATCTTATAATGACAAAGTATCACAAGTTATAGAGAAAGCTCCACTAAATGTCTTATACACATCACCTAGAGTACAAAAAAAATAATTTACATGTGCTATTAACTAAAGTTAAACATGGTATTACTGAAGAAATTAATAATGCTAAGTTTTACACAATCTTTATAAAGTTCGAGATAAGACTAAAAAAGAGCAAATGTCTATTGTGTTGAGACTTGTTAACAAAGTTGGTTATTTGAAAGAGAGATTTTTGAGCTTGTCTATGTTAAAGACACAACTACATCTAAATTAAAGGATGAAATCTTTTTTGTCTTTCTTAATATAACCTTATTGTTTAAAATATCTAAGGGCAAGTTTATGATGATACAAGTAATATGAGAGGGGAGTGGAATGGGTTACAAGCTTTGATTTTAAATATATGCTGTTATGCCTATAGTATATTCATTGTATGGCACATTATATTAGCATTAATTGTTGCATCCAAAGAAGTTATCCCTATCCATCATCATTTCACTAAGTTGAATTCCATCATCAATATAATTGGTCCCTCATGTAAGCATAATGATAAACTAAAAGCTGCTCAAGCTGAAAATATTCCATATCAATTTGCTATTAATGAATTCCAAAGTGGAAAAAGGTGAAATCAAATTAATACTTTGCAAAGGCTTGAAAACACTCGATGGAGTTCATATTTGATATTTGTTTCTAATTTAATCAAGATGTTTATTACAACATGTGATGTTTTATTAAACATCATTGATAATGGAGCTATATCAACCCAGCATGGAGAATCAAATGCAGTTTATAAGGCTTTAAATTCTTGTTGAATTTGTTTTTATTTAACATCTTATGAGAAAAGTTTTTAAGATTTCTAATTTGCTATGCCAAACTTTATAGCCTCAATCACATGTATCTGGTTTTATCTACTAAGTCACTTATTCAAAAGTTAATAGATGAAAAATGGGATGATTTAATTATTGAGGTGAAATCTTTTTGTGTATCAGTTAACATTCCTATTCAAGATTTGAATGCTCGGTATATTGTAAGAAAAGAAAGGACTCATCATTAACAAGATGGAACTATAGTTGGACATCATTACAAATTTGACATTTTTAATGTTGTGATAAATTCTCATTGCAAGAATTTAATAGTAAGTTCAATGATCATGTGATAGAATTATTTAAACTTAGTTTAGCTTTCAATCCAAAAGAAATGCATGCATCATTTAAATTTGATAACATTTGTCAATTGGAATAAGAATTTTGTCCTCGAGACTTTATTGAACATAAGATGATGTAATTGAGCATGCAACTAAAGCATTTTGATTATGTGAGACAACCTTTAGATTTTAGAGAATTGTCAAATATTTATGACGTCTGTCAATGGATGGTGAAAATAGGAAAATCAAAGTTTATCCATTTGTATATAGAGCAATGACTCTTATTCTTACTCTTCCAGTTTCCACGACTACTAAGGAACAATGATTTTCTTATATAAACATAGTTAAGAATAAGCTCCATAACAAGATTGAAGATGAATTTCTCTTTGACTATTTTCTGCTACATATTAAAACAATTGCTAAAAACTTCACCATAGATTCACTTGTAAATGATTTTCATGATTTAAAAGAGTGATATGCTTATGTGTATTTTATATTATTTAGTCAAGCCCTATTAGTTATGTTTGATAAAAATGTAATTTTTAATTTTTTACTAGTTAATTAAATTTATTTTAGCCCCTGCCCCTGCCTCTACCTCTGTGTGTGTGTAACACCTTGATTTCTCAATATAAGAGAGAAATTAAGTAAAAAGAATTTCAAAGAAAGATTTATTTGATTTTTGGCAAAAGAATTTATAAATTAAAATTAAAGAAGATGAAAATTAAAGAGAATTGAATGATTAAATTTATATATATTCCTTAATTAAAAAGAATTGAATGATTAAATTTATATAAGAATAGAATTTTGTTATTTAAGTGGAAATGTTTGGTATTTTAGAAATGTATAATAATGAAGAAATAAAATTTATTAATTACAAATTTAATTGATATAACATAAGAAGAATTCAATTGAGGAATGAAATGAAAATTTAGGAATTAATAACATAGGGAAATTCAAAGAAATAAATTGGAAAGTTAAGAAAATAAAAAGAGTGACTAATGCATATGGTACATTAGGAAGTACTATAATAACTCTCAAGTTAAGGCCAAAATTAAAGAATTAACCAATATTCTTTACTTAGTTTTTGCTGAGAAGAAGAATTGGGACCTTCTTTCATTTTACTTTAGTTCGATTTGTTATGGGAGAATTGAGCTTAGAAAAGGTTGCATGAGGAGAAGTAATGGCAGATAAGTGAGAAAGAGAGAATAAAACTTCCATTTCTACCTAAAACTAGAGAATTTTGAGGTTTGTCCTATTCAATTTTTATTTTTGAAACTTGTTACAAGCGAGGGAGAAAAGATGGGTTACTAAAACCCTAAAATGCAGAAAGGAAATTAAGGCAGGAGGTTAAGCTTAAAGAATTTTGAAAGATTAAAAACTGAGCTCGAAGAACAAAAGGAAAAAAAAAGAAAGTTTTAACATTACTACTATCCAATTTTTAAGGCCTAAACTAAATTGCAACTAGAAATGGTAGATTGAAAGGATTTTCTTTTCCTCTATTGGTTTCTACAATTAAAAGAAAGATTAGTTATGAGAAAAAAGGGGAAGTTTAGGATAGGATTTATTAATTTTGGGCTTGCTAAAGAAGAAGGTATTTGTTACTGAAATTTCAGCAGAAAATCTCTATCAACTAGGGGTTATTCCAAGATGTATCTTGGTGCTAGAAGTGACATGTTATGCATATTATAATAGAGTTAATATTGAAAAGAAGAATAAGGCTTGAAGATATTGAGGTGAGTGCATGTCCTTGTCTATTTTGTTTTATAAACTATGAATTGAAATGGTTGCAAATTGCTAGCTACATGTTAGATTCTTAAGGACTAAAGTTGTAAAACTAACATTGTAATGCCCGTGTTTTAAGGCTCCGTAAATAGTGCCACTGGTTTCAAAAAGTGTGCTGGGTCACTTACACATAAATCAAAGCAGCAGCACTAGTCATGAAATTCAAGGGGCTTTAAATTGATGAAAAAGGAAAAATTTAAAAATTTAATAGAACCAATAATTCATTTTAGGTAATAAGTTACTAATTGGTGTGAAAAAATTTAGCTGGGCCGAGAATGACTTAGGATGTGCCCGGATGGACCCAAAAATATCAGACCTTAAATCTCAAAAATTCCACTAAGTCCATTGGTTAAAGAATTTTTGAATTCTGAGGTTATTTGCAAATTCTTGTAATTTTTTAGGTTGATACGTAAATCGAGATAGTTTGAAAACTACTCTATAGATAGAATTTCGCTGCAAAAATTTATGAGCACATAGAGGGGAATAAAATATGAATTTTAAAATAAACAGTGTAATTTTTTGAGGTCCGTGTGAATTTTGGTGAATTTCCAAAGTTTTGCCAAAAATTGAGCCGTTTCAGGATGGTTCGCATGGTTATGGGACCCACCCACACATGGCCAACTGGTGTAGGGCCCATTCTAAGTGGCAAGACCACTTGACAAGTGGAAAAATCCACTCACAAAAGGAGAAGATTTTCTCCTTTGTTAGTTGCTAGAATCGACGCCAGCTTTAGAAAAATCCTCTATTTTCAACCTCTTCTTCCAGTCGTTTCAGAGAACTATCACCACAAAAAAATTCTTCTTCTGTGTTAGGGAATTTTCAGAAAAAGAATGGGGATAAAAAGAGCTCTCACGAATTAATTAAAATTTACCAAAGGTCCAAGGGTCAAAAGTTATCTAGCAAGTGTGTAAGGTGAGCTTCTATCATTTTTCCTTAGATTTTCATGGTTTCTTTTGGTAGAAAATGGTTCCTTATGATGCCTAACATATGTAGGGATATGTGTGGCCCTTGTTTGAGATGAATTGAGGCAAGGAAAGGCTTGAGGAAGAGTGGAGAAGTCATCATAAAAGGGCTGGACAGATTGTGCCATTGGAGTTTCAAGTGTGCTCCTTAGCAAGTAAGTGAACTTTGGCCTTTTCTTCACGCCATTTGACTTTTAAGGGGCTAGAATTGTATGTTGGAATTAGTTAATTTAGGGGTTAGTTAGTGTTAGTTAAAAGGCTAGATGAAACCTTGCTAGCGTATGGTGAAATGGATGTTGAAGTGGTATTGAAAAATAAGACTTTACCTTATATAGATGTTGGCATGTCTTGCTGGATAAGAGATAGTGAGGTTCTTGTGGTATGAGTGTGCTAATTGTTGGGTTAGGGAGGTAATTTAGCACTTAACAATGATAAAATATGCGTGTATGATATGAAAATGGTAAAGTTGGCATGAAGTGTGGATGTACCCAAGAGCATTACCCATGTCTTGGATGTAGTTTTTACTTAGTCCATAGATAAAAATGGTGTCTATGACCCTAGTGAGTGCTTTAGCTTGTATATTAGGCTTAATGTATGTGAAATTATCTTATGGCAAGTAATTAGTTTGATTACTGTGAAAAAATGAATGAAAATTTTAATAAAGTCGAGACCTAGGTTGTGTCTAAACCACCTAAATTGATATGCAAATATGTTTATATGTGTGTGGATATAATTATAAATGTGTATAAGCATTTAAAAGTGTAAGAAAGGTAGAAAAGATGTATGATCATGACTTATCTACCAATATATCTGAGAGCTAAACTAATGAAAATGGCATGACATTATTGATAACATGTACTGCCCTAATAAATTAGATGACTAGAATATTATATCTGGAAGTGGCCTAGATTTATAATGTATTGATTGTAAATAACTGCATAAGCAATAAATTGACTAAGGACAACAGTAAGGATATTTTGGTAATTTGATAGAAATAGCTAATCATTAGTTTAGTAACTAAAGTAAAAACAGTATTGTCACTGATAATGGCAAATATTCATAAGATATAAAATTTTAAGACAACATCTAACTAGTGATTAATAAATATACAAAAAGGGCAGTGTGGTTATTTTGATAAATGTATTCGTAATTGATGATATAATAACCTGGCTGAATATATGAACATTGTAGAAATGCATGATGATTTATATGACATGACTTAAATGTTTAAGTTCACTACTGAGTATTATATACTAAGCGTACCGGTTTCGATGCGTAAGTAATCAGAACCTATAGGTAGCCTCGGAGTGTGTGCAGTCAAGGTTCAAAGGATAGGTAAGTAAAGGTAATATATGGTTACTATATAGTTTTGCACTTATATACATAGGCGGGGAGTGGGTACCACATAAAAGGTTCTATCGATGACATAGATAGTATTTTGTAATAAGTTCTATCAAACTATTTTGAATGTGTGATTACCCTTATGTGATGATATGGTTTGTGAGCCTGAGGCTCTATCTTTATGATTGATTGATTGTGGGCTAAGGCTTATGTTAATGTTTTGATAGAATGATGATGTTAGGTTGGTATATGAGGGACTAGAAGGGCCCAGGTGATGAAATTTGAGATTATTGAAGTGTTTTGACAGGTGTTAAGATTTTGGATAGTGACCCGAACAACTGTTATGCTACCAGATTTTAGGAAATTTTTTAAATAGACTGTAATTGTTTGCTTGTGGACATAACCATTATGGCATGAACCTATATGAACCATAGGAATAGACAAAACTAAATTTGGAGTTAGATAAAGCTAAATAATACAAAATAAGTAAAAGTTAAATGGATAGGCATGAGAGAAATTTTAGGATGGATGACCTAGCGGGAAGTACACCTCTTATTGGGTTCATTCGGGAAATCTAGTATGGGGTGTTACAAATATGCAGTATGATTTGTGTTGGGTTTGGAGGAGTTTAATGAGAATTTCGATTAGGCATATTAATCACTGAAGGTTTCTTTCATTTTTGACTTAAATACTTACGTAAAAACCAAATTTTTCCTCGTTAAAGGATGATAGTGGCTGAACTTCATATAATAAAGAAACTAAGAAATTTTGTTGATCTTTTTAAGGGCTAATATGCATCGAGGAATTTGATAACTAAAGAAATGAACTAATAATAGGAAAAACTGATTGAGGCAGTAGTCAAGAAGAATTAAAATTCATATATTAGGATGTTTATTTTTTGCTAAAATAATAAATAGACATGCAATAATTAATATATGTTGATAGCTAAGGATTAGGGGATATTTTAGTTTCTATCACATTCTAAATTAGAAAGGAAAATGTTAAGGACTTTGACAAATGAATTAGATTATTAATACAAATTATAGTACCTTGCTAAGTGATATGATTCAAGTGAGTTGAAAGAGTTTTATTGAAATAAATTAAAAGCTATGCAACTCTTACAAATGGGCCGAAAGTTATACATGATAGAGAGTGCATGCCTTTCTTTGTCAGGCTAATGCTATGTGGCTAAATAGAGATGGTTAATATGAAATTAAACTAAGAGAATGAAGGAAATGATAATGTGAGTGAAATTATGAAAAAGTTATGTATATAATTAAGAGTTAATAATTAGAAAGTTTCTTTGATTCATGTTTAGATTTGTTTATATTGAAACTTAAATAATCTAAAGTAATTTGAATGAATGACTAGGAAAGAAAAACTCATTGATAGTAACTTGTCATGGCTATGGCCTATGTATATACAGTTTAATGTACATAATTGTGTGCATATATAAAGGAACTTCAGTTTATTTTCTTGGTAGACTAGTTTCACATCAATCATTTGTGAGTTGATATAGATAGTTTAGTAAAAGAAAGGTGTAGTACAATTTTCTAGAGGAATTGATGATTCATTTGTTGTTATTTAATTTTTTTCGAGTTAGATGCATAAATATCATATAATGGAATGTGAGATAGACTAATATAAAGCTTGGAACATGATGAGTAAAATTGGAGCTAATCCTAGCAATTAGACATAGAATTTCATGTAAAATTGTTGGGTTATTGTTACAAAACTTCGCATAGCAAAGTAGACTTTATTTCACGCAAACGAATGGAAATATATTATTACATGCATTCCCTTATCGTTATAGGTGAACATTTTAGTTTCTAATAGGAATACAATATAAGAACTTATGGCTTGATACTAGCTAAAGCAAGGAAATTTTGGTGCTATCATTTTAATTAATAAATCTTTGTATTATTGCTACATTTTTTTTTCTTTTCTTTTTACCCGCTAGGACTAATATTATTCATTTACTACTCTAAATTGCTTATGAAATTTATGAAATTTTCCATTACTAGATAGCAGTGCTCTATCGAAATAAATTGTTGTGAACTATAAGTCACTTTGCAGCCATATTTTTCTAATGTTCTTAAATAAAAACCTATTGGAAAGGTCTCAATTTTAGTGTTGCATTATAACTGTTGCTAATATATGATAATTTACCACTTAAAAGAAAATGACTAGTTTAGGTATGTATATAGGAGTTATATTTTTGTTGAGTTAAATATGTCATAATACATTAATATGTTTTAAGAGTGTCCATTACTAATTAAATATATTGTGATTGGAATTTAAGTGAGTTAAGGTAGAAATATGTAAAATGCTTATGAATTGATTAGTACATAAATAATACTACATAACTAAAGTAACTATAATAATATGTACTTACGACTAAAAGAATTCTAAGGATTATAAAATTAATAAATAATACAGATCAACTTATTAAATGATCTGCAATAAAGAACATAGAGGTTAAAATAAAAAGAGAATGATTATAAAATAAGCCCACCTAGAGTAAGTTAGTACTTAGATCTCAGGTGGTTTGGCATGCCAAATAAGGGCCTTACATTAGCAAATTTGCATATGGCATATTATTTCATAGCTTCAGCTTTTGACACTTGAAATACAATATCAAAGACGCATATTTTATAGATAACTGAACACAGATATTATTTCATAGTTTTAGTTTTTGACACTTGAAATACAGTATCCAAGCCTTATAGTTTATAAATTATTGATCATGGCACCTCATAGATCACAGTTTCATAGCATTTACAAGTTCCTAACAAGTGAGCACCTATAAAGTTTGCTACACTACAGACAAACAATGTAAGACGACATTCGAAAGAAAGTGTCCATAGCTTAACTTCATTTCCAAGCTATACAGTTTATTATAGTCAGATAGTTGGGCAAAATTAGCAAATACAATAGCTAAACAAAAATAAAATGGAGAAAACTTTTAAAAAATGATAAAACATCTCTTGTATACATTAGATAGAAACTTATATCAAATTGATTAGCTTGCTATATAACATATGAACTTTCATTCTTTGCAGTTGTACCTTGTATTTGGATTCATGAATTTGTAGAAATATCCTAATAATATACTTATATGAAATCAATATTGGAGTTATGTAGTTCATGAATATACTGCCTATTTATTTTCCTTTAATTGCTTATGTTTACTATTTATTGCATTTTTAGCTAAGACATCTATCAAATAGTCATTTAGACTAGAATATGCATTACTGAGTAACTTTACTTAACTCGTGTGGTTTGTCCTACATGTAGGTTCAAGTTTAAAAGTAGAAGTGAAATAAAAAGGGTAGGGAATAATAATTGCATTAAAGCAAATAGATTAGTCACAATTATACCTTTTGGAGAATTGCCTTTTTCGATAGATAGAAGATATTTGTATTGGTTTGGTTATGTAAATGATGATTTTTTTATGTAAACTATAAACGTTATATGTATACTTAAACTTTTTTATTTTACAATATGTATAAACATAAGAGTTTAATGAATTTATTTCATATTATTATTAATGTCACATATGGATATGTTTGGTATAATACTGAAGGAAATTGTTAAAGTGAATAATAAAAGTAATATTATAAGTATTATAATCATGGAAATGAGATTATATGTTGATCATAATGATACGGTTATGGAATATAGCTTAATGAATATAAATTCAAAATTAATATGACTATAAAAGTGATATATTAGCTACAAAATATATGAAATGTCTTTGTTGTATGATTAAATATTCAATGCGTATTTGAATTACTTAAAACAAGTTGAGATATAATAGTTGAATAGGATTTTAATATACAAACATAACTAGCAGCCCCTAGTTTATCCAGTATGCTACTAGATTTAAGAGTCGCTACATGTAAATGATACCTTATTTGTCAAAACCTTATAAGCATAATCATGAAATCTAATTAACCAAGCTAATTAAACTGTTACGATCATATCCTCTTAAAAATTAATTAAATTGAATGTTAAGAAGATAATATATATAAGATTGGACTAAAATAGGACAAGTGTATTGTAAGGTTAATGGAATAGATTGAATTCCCTTTAAAAAATAACAAAACCAATTAAACTAGGAAGAGGAAAGCAGATAGAATTGTACAAACCGAGTAAATTAAACTTTTTATATATCTTATTTTTTATATATAAAAATATCATTTTAAAAGTTTATCGGTTTGATTCATTTGGTTTTCATAGTCCAAGAATTGAAGCAAATAAATTGAAAATCAAATACACTAAACCAATTAGATTGAATATCTTTTGGTTCGATTTTTTATCATGTTTAGTCTTACACACATCATTAACAAGGATAGTATTTTACTAAAACGGCCTTTTAGTTGGCAAAAAGAGGTAGGAAAGTTAAGATAAAAATTAATTATATTGACTCATACGAGGAATAAGGTATATTTGGAAATAGTTGTATAAAATCAACTCAATTTGTTGAAAAGTCAATTAAATTAGAACTTTTTTTTTACTGAAGAGACATTTACGGAGGAAGTATTTATATAAGTAATTTTAAAATAAGAAAATCGTTCAACTCCTTAGCCATTAATTAGGCATTATAGAGAATAAAGACATGGAAAGTATCTTAGGCTGCCTCTCTTGCATTTTCAAGAACTAAAAAACCTATAACTATATTCTTGAAAAAATGAAAACAAAGCTAAATAATTAGAACCTAGCCGTATCTCTTCAGTGGGCCGAGTCAGACTATTTAATTTGGTGTTGCTTTCAATACCTTAATATTCTATGTAGACAACCTCACTCCCTACCTTTTTTTGTAATGAGATGGTGTAACACCCTTTACCCAATCGACAAATCGATTGAGGTCTAGGATGTCACAATACTAGTTTCCCACGTTTTATTTATTTATCCTCTTTACTATGTAAAAAAGCGAACTCAATATAAGTATTTTTCCTTAAAACATATGCTTAAATGCCTCATCTTAATTATCCTAGTCTCA
>CANXYI012293303.1:0-10611 GCA_948208565.1 Hura crepitans | reverse complement strand
GGTCCAAAAGCTAAGGGAAACCTGATTAACTATTCACTCACGTATTTAAGAAATTTAGATAAAATACCAAATGATCTCATAAAATTCTGATTTCACCACCATTAAACTCATTGGAATTTTTGACCTGTAGACTATGCTATTTTTAGGTCAGTCCGAGCACATCCTGACCATTTCTTAGCTCAGTGCAAACTTAAGTCACCATTCACTAGTTTTTGGCATGAAAAATTTTATTGGTTTAGTGACTAGTGCAAATTACTTCATTTTCATCATTATTTGGCCTGTCTCAGTTTTATGACTAGTACTCCCCTTCGGTCAACTCAACATGCCTCAATTGCTCAAAAAACACTATTCATGCCTCAAGAAGTTCTATTCATGAAACTAGAATTCTCAAGCGTTACACAATTGCTCCTCCCTTCTTTCTTCATTCCCCTTATCTCGGGCATGTTCATTTTTGTTCCCTTTATGCTTTTGATGAGTGGGTTTTTATGGCAAAAAATTATTGTACATGACAGTATTAGGTATAGCGCAAATCTTAGCAAATCACACTTTAGGCTATTTTATGATGGTTAATTCTAATGTCTAGAATATTAATTCTCTTTCCTTTGGGTCCCTATAGGCAACAACTAGTTTCCTAACTCTTTCCCCCTTTTTTATTATTTATTTTTTGTCATTAGTCCGAGCCTCATTCAGCCTAGCCTATTTGGCTTGTAACAAATGGGCTAGGATGAAAGCCTTAATCTCCTATTTTGATTTCATTTTTTTTTGGTAATCAATTTAGGCTCAATTTGGCTTGACCTGCTTCATTTGGTCTGTAAAAAGAATTGGGCTTAGATTTAAGCCTATATCATGTTTATTTTTTTTATTTTTATTTATTATCAAATTATGTATAATGGATTTAGGCTAGTCCAAACCCAATTTTGGTTTGTAATGTTAATTGTACGTATCATAATATTTATTCTATTTTTTTATTAATTATCATATTATTATTATTATTATTATTATTATTATTTATTTTTATTCATTATCAATCTATCTATGTAACTGGGGTTTGACTTGGGTCGATCCAATCTCAAGAATTGTTTAAAACATAAATGGGCTTGTGTTCAAATTGAGTTAGATCTATAATTATTTATCTTAAGTTGCCTTATTAATAATTATATAAGATTAATGATAATAAAAGTAATAAAACAAGTAACTAATAAAAGTAATATCATGTAACACTGTTAATAGCAATAACAACAATAAAAATAATTATAACAAAAAAAACATAATAATAGGAATAATGGTGAATAATAAAAATAAAATTAGATAATGTAATAGTAATAATAACAAAAAATAACAATTAATTCTAAAATTGACAAAAAAGTAATAATCATATTGTTAATAAATAATAGTAATACTACATTAAAAGTATAATAATATTGCTTTTATACTAATTTTAAAAATCCTAGTAATAATATTAACAATGAAAATACCTAATAACAAGAACAATAATGATAATAATAATTACAAAAATTAACATAAAAAAATATGAATAGTATTATAAAAAAATCAATAAATAATAACAGTAACAATAATAATACCATGAACAAGAGTAATAATGATTCATAAAATACTAATAATATCACTAATGTTATATAGTTATGTAAAAGTAGGTCCAAGTCTAAGATTTAAGATTTTATTTAATTTTAACCAGACAAATTAGGTGTCAACAATCCTTTTTGCATTCTTTTAATGAAATTAGAAGTGCACAAGAACAAAAGAACAAATTGAATTTTGAAAGGATATTTCGTATCTGAAATGGTTTGATCTTTGAAAGACTTCCCATAAGAATATGGGCTTGGCCATTAACATTGAAAGGATATTTGATAACTAAAATAATTTGATCTTTGAAATGACTTCTATTAAACAATGAGCTCGATTATTAAATTTTGAATTTTGAAAGACTTTTACAACTAAAATGGTTCGATCTTTGAAATAACTTCCTACTAGAAAATATGCTCGACCATTAAAGTTGAAAGGATATTTTATAACTAAAATGATTCGATTTTTGAAAGACTTTCCACTTCCTAATAAGCTTGACCATTAGAGTTAGAATCTTGAAATTTTTTCACAACTGAAATGATTTGATCTTTGAAAGAACTTCCCACTTCCTAGTAGGCTCAACCATTAAAGTCAAAATTTTGAAATTTTTAGTCAACTAAAATGATTGAATCTTTGAAAGAACTCCCCACTTTCTAATGGGTTCAATAATTCAAGTTTGAATTTGAAAAGATTTTTCTTAACTAAAATGATTCAACATTTGAAAGGACTTCCCACTTCTTATAGTGAACTTGACCATTAAAGTTAGAATTTTGAAATTTTTTTTTGCAATTAAAATAATTTGATCTTTGAAAGACTTCCCATTTTCTAGTGGGCTTGACCATCAAAGTTTGAATTTAGCAGATTTTTTGTAACTAAAATGATTCGATCTTTGAAAGAACTTCTCACTTCTTAGTGGCTTGAATATTAAAGTTATAATTTTGAAATTTTTTTGTAATTGAAATGATTCAATCTTTGAAAGAACTTCCCATTTCTTAGTAGGCTCGGACATTAAATTTAGAATTTAGATTTTTTTTGTAAATGAAATGATTCAATCTTTGAAAGAACTTCCCATTTCCTAGTGGGCTCGGCTATTAGAGTTCAAATTTTGAAAGACTTTTACAACTAAAATGATTTGATATTTGAAATGACCTCCCACTAGAAAATAGGCTTAATAATTAAAATTGAAAGGATATTTCATAACTAAAATGGTTCGATCTTTGAAATAACTTCCTACTAGATAGTAACATCGACTATTAAAGTTCAAATTTTGAAAAACTTTTACAACTAAAAATAGTTCG
Source organism: Hura crepitans (assembly GCA_948208565.1). Taxonomy (NCBI): domain Eukaryota; kingdom Viridiplantae; phylum Streptophyta; class Magnoliopsida; order Malpighiales; family Euphorbiaceae; genus Hura; species Hura crepitans. The sequence continues at coordinate 7,729 of CANXYI012293303.1, read as the reverse complement.
ATCTTTGAAATTACCTTTCACTAGAAAATAAGCTCAACCATTAAAGTTGAAAGGATATTTTGTAACTAAAATGGTTTGATCTTTGAAATGACTTCCCACTAGAAAATAGGCTCGACCATTAAAGTTAGAATTTTAAGGTTTTTTTAATTTTTTAAAAAATTAAAGTCTTATGCTTGTGATTTCACCTAGAATAATATTTTAAAATATGAGAGATTATGATTGAGTTTGAAAGCTTAATAATGTTGTCAAAATTTGAAAGATACTTTAAGGGTTCTTTTGAAACATGTTTAGAAAGTTCTTTAAGAAAGCCTTAGAAAAAATCTTAATTTTACATCGAATCATTTTACACCTATTACAATTTAGAGTTTCTTTATTTCAATAAAACAACAAATAATTTATGCTTAATTTTTATGTAAAACTTTCAATACTGAGGGCTTTTAGGTATAGAAGTATATCATAACTGACCATTCTCCTAAAGAGTTTGTTTTTCACAAAGACTTAAAATGTTTAGTATGGTTCCTACACTAAATGAAATATTCAAAGGATTAAATGCTCTATCAATATTGACAACCCTTAAGTATGGAAGTGAATTCTTAATGACTACTACTTTACTAAAAAAATGTACGTCATATGTCTTTGATGCAAGAGTGACATTAACCACGTTATCTTGTGATTACTATATGTTTCAATCTTATTATAGCAAAAGTGTGACAATAATATACAATTTGTATTGAACTATTGTTTTTATGTTTAAGAAAAGGAAAACTAATGCTTTTAAGTGTGATGATGAGAATTTTATCTAGATTAAGTTGCATAAGCTTTCATAAATAATCCTATCTTTCATGTTACTTGCCAATATGTCATGGTGTGATACAATGTGTAATATGTTTAAAATTTTAATGAACTTTAAAAATATCTTCTCTGTTTTTTAAAAAGGAATGGAATAGTCATTGAGGGAAAGAATGGCATGAAGTAATACTAAGTATGCTAACAAAAGATGACTTTTAACATATTTGATTTTTTTTAAAAAATGAATTAGTCACTAAAGGAAAGAATTAATGATTATTCTATAATTAACACTAAATCCTTTTCTTGCTTGAACCATTCTTACTAACTCCGAGACTCTATAAGGGTGAGTTTTCATTTAATTATAAACTTTTCATCAACAAAAGCTAGTTGATATTTCAATTTAAAGGAAGATAACAATTTACCTTGAAAAGAATTGATTGGGTAAAATAGTTTGCATTGAAAAACCTTTGTATTTCTGCATTGATTTAGCTATCATCCCATAAATATACCTTTGATCAGGTTGCTGAATATTCCTTTGTGTTTTCCCCTAACTTGGTTTTATGAAGCAAACATGCCCAGATATGGTCTAGTTATAAGCATTATCAATGTGATTTTTTATACTCGCCCTTTAATTCCTTATTATGTGCACCCTTAGTCTTTTAAATCATTCAAAATAGCTTTACTTATAATTTTGGCCTTATGAACTTATTGCATTGCTCGACTATTTAGGTACCCTTAATCATGAAAATCTTTAATAATCTAGGGTTTATGCTAAATATTCATCATTTATGCAATTTGATAATCCTAAACCTTAGAATTTTATTACTTTAGAAAAGTCTCACTCATGTAAATTTTTAGATGCTATGAAGTCCCTATACTTATTGCCTTTAACATTTGTTAACCCTTTGCATGTGGCAAGTTCCTTAAAGTCATATCATCAAGGCCATTTTGCTTGTAATTTGGTAGCACGAGTATTGGAATTCTTTTATTTTCTTTGTTTCCTAAAATTTTTAGCACATGCCATGCTATCGAACAAATATTGTGTAATTCCCCTTAAACACCATTTAGCTAAATATTTCATCTAATGTACTGGAAATTCTTAACAATTCATGATTCTAATATCAAACTAAGCCATTTAGTCTCCTTCTCAATAGTTTTAGTTTGCCACTAGCTTGCCTTCTTTTGGAGTAAAGTTGAATTAAAACTTATCCAAATAAATAATCTTAAGCTCTTTCCTATAGAATTTTAAAGGATGGATGCACTTCGGGTTTAATTGTATTCTTTAGAAAAAGTTTTTAAGCAGATATGAGGATCATTCATTCATGAGTGGTCAAGTTGGTAGGCTCAAAATCCTAAATATCGAGGGATAAACTCCACTATTTGGCTTAGGATACATGCTTTAGATTTTTTAAAGAGTGACTCTAGATTGCTAAAGGCCTTATTTCTTTTGATTCATTATGTTGAGCACTAGAAAATGCTCTAGTCATTCTAACCAAATCCAATTTTGAAATTGCTCAAATTCGTTGAAGGCCTGATTTCTTAAGAATTGAGGTGTAATTCTAAAAAAATGCTCCATTCATTTTAACCACTTTCTTTATTAAATGGCTCTGATTTACCAAAGGCTTGATATCCTTAAAATTAAGATCATGACTAATCATCTGATGAAATTTTAATTTGTCAGCTTTATTTTTAATTCTATTGGATTATAAGGCTATAATTAGGCTCCCTTTTTTGTATCACCATTTAAACCTCAGAAAATTTGTTTCCTTTGTTTTGTTATCATAATAAGAAGAATTTTGTAAAGTATTAATTTCCTTGTCATCATCTCCAAGCCATTTATTTTAAAACATCCAACATTGTCCCCTTGATCTCTAGTTTAACTTTTTTTTAGAATAACTCATAATGTAAATTAAAGGAAGATTTTTCATATCATATTTAAGAAATGTATTAATCTAATGCATATAATAAAAAAAAGGTATAACAATAATTTGGAGTATAATAACTTTGGTGTAGAGTTTTTTCAAGTTTAGGTTATTATTTTAGAAAAGTTATTTACTTGATTTGGGAGAATAAATATGTTCAGTTATAATAACAATATTAACAATCATGAATAGGATGTATTTCATTTCCTTTTTCTTATATTGTTTGGCTAAGATTCCTTAAAATTTTTTTATATTTCTTGAATTGATGCCATCATTCTTCAACCTCTCATTACTAGTTTTCCCTTTCATAGAAGAATTTGCTTCAAAGAATAATCAAACTTTATTTTAAGACTTTCGATTCCTTACCTTAAACATTCTTTCAATAGAGGTTGACAAGTTTATCATTCTTTTTTTTAAGAAGGGCTATCAATCCTTATTTGAAAGCTTTCTCATGCGAATGTCATCTATGAATCATAACTTTGTTTTTCTTCTAACCTCTTTGCTTGCTTGTTGTAGAGTTGTTTAGTCACTCACTTAATGAAGATTCATTAACTTTGCATTTTTTGTATCTCCTTGGAGGACTTTAATTGATCTTATTTTATCTTATTTACCATTATTTGCATCTTTATATCAACCTGAGCACATTCCTTTGATGATATCCAAATCACTCTTTTTAACCCTTTATACAATTATGTCAAGCTGGGCACATTCTTTTTATTGATTGGCCTAGCTTCCTCTTGCTTGATATATATTCTAAATCATTATGGGCATATTTTTCTTTATTGATTAGCCCAGCTTTCTTGTTTATTCCTTATTGATTTCATGATATATACTCTATTTTCTTATATCAGCATGTGCATATTCTTTTTATAGATTAGCCTAACTTTCTTTGATTTGACTTAAATATGTATATTTATGCTTATGGTCAATCAAATAATTCTTATCCATTTTTTCTTTCCTTTCTTTTTTCTTTTCTGCTTTTTTCTTTATATTCTTATTTTTTTCTTTTTTCTTTTCCTTTTCTTTTTTCTCATTTTTCATTTTTTTTTCTTTTCTTTTTATTTTTTGCTTTATTATTAGATGTTTTCATTGATCCTAATTGTCCTTGGTTCTAGATTATCTTTCTTAGATTATCCTTCTTTTATAAGTCTAATTTCTACAATTCAATGTGACTTGTGAAAATTATGTAACTCTTTATCTTTGAATTTTTTGACTTATAAACTCATTTATTTCTAACATGTCTAGATATGAGGTTGAGATCCTATGTAATTGACACTTCCACATTATACATTATTATTTCTAATTATTTTGTTTGCATGATACTAGAGTGGATGACAACATCATCATGTGCATTGAGTGTCCTTTGTTGGGAATTTGAGGGACAATTTTGTGAGGTCTTTGAACTAGTTTTGTTACCTTTATGAAGTCCTAATCGGTAACTAGTGAAGAATTTGAACATTTTTTTTTGCAAATAGGTACTTTCAAATCCATTTATCCTAATTCAATATCTTTATATTTTCAAAACATTATTATTACTCTTAAGCATATAATAATTTTTTTTTGTGAAAAATAGGCTTAAAGTTATTCAAATGAATGAAAGAAAAGAATATGAATAATAATATGGGGAATGGCTAATATTAAGAAAATATGAGATACAATTGAAAATTATATAGGAAAATGGAAGGCAAACTAGGTATATTATTAAATTAATATAATTCACTTAAATATGACATATAGCCCATTATAATTGCCCCTTTGGACATCAGGTAGAACCCAAAGGAGATTGCACTAGTGAGTTATTATAAAAAGAAACAAAATTAAAGAAATTCAATTGCTAATCTTAAACCTCTATCTCTTAGAAAAGCCGGTTAGTTTCTTTTTGGCTTTTCTTAGAGCTTGATGCTTGACAATGAATCTGACTTATCTGGCTCAGATGTTAATTTGTCCCTTTTTGTTTCAATTACATTTAGGGCCTACAACTCTGAATGAAATTTCAATATGCTAGATTAGATTAGAGCTTGCACAATTTGCTTAAACTCTAAACATTCTTCAATATGGTGGCCTGAAGCCTTGGCATGATATGAACAATTAGCATTTAAACCATACAAAGTTAGGAAGGGTAGTACCATAAGCTTCAACGCTTCCCTTTCTATTTTTGCAAGTGGCTCTTTTATTACTGCTTTCTCTTTCACCTTCTTTCCTTTTCCTTTTCTTAAAGTTCTGTTCAATGGATTCCCTCAATGTTTCCAAATCTTTAAAACTAGTGAGCATATTGGATACATAGTTTTACAAAAAGGTGACTCTAAAATGCTCACGATTACTTGGATCATATCAAATTTTATTAAAAGAGGGTCATATCTATTTGCTAGGTTTTTTCATATTTGAACATAATCACTAAAGGATTTTATTTCCTTCTTTCTCATTGCTTGAATTCCCTTACTTATTGATGCTCTATCCAAATTTTGGTTGAATTGTCTCATGAAAGCCCTAGCCAAATCTCTCCACTTTTTGATATTGGTTTTGTCTAATTACACGTACCACTTTAATGCTAGATTACTTAAGCTTTTAAGGAAGAGACAAACCATAAATTCCTCATCTTTCACTAATGGGGCCACTTCAATACATAAGTGTATTAGATGCTTACAAGGGCATGTGGATCCATCATATTTTTCATGCTTAAATATTTCAATTTTAGGTGGGACAATAGTAATTAAATCTAAATTTTGCAATTGATTATTCTCATTTATCGACTTTCACTCAATATAGCTATTGGTGGACTCATCTTCTTGACTTACTTTGGCTAATATAAGTAAGTCATAGAATTTAAATAAGGTATTAGTCTCAAAAACCATGTGAGAGGTTTTAGTTTCCATTCAAGGGTCTGTAGAGCCTATATTTAAATGACTTTGGATAAGTATAAGATTCGATAGGGCCAATGATTGATGAGTTGATTTTTTCATCTTAAGAACTATTAATATTTCTGCAAGTTGGTCATTCATTTCCTTAATTTGTTTCTGACTTCTTCTTAGAATCAATTTTATTTAACCCCATATCTTGGTTGAGTTTCACAAAAACTATTCAATTTTTGAGTGCCAATTTAGTGTCCAAAAATTGATTACTCTAGTGATTCTCTTTTATTTTTATTTAAAAGTAAGCATTTATTTTTTTTTGGAAATAAAGAGTATGCCTAATATCTACAAATTATGCATGAATATGAAAAAGTATTTACATGATTTTTTTGAAATTTTTTAATAATGAGATGTTGTATCTTCAAGCATGTAGCAACTTAATAAAAAGAATAGATTTATCTAGAGGGTATTATTAAAATGGTGATACAAGAATTAATTGTGAAAACTAGAAAATAAAGAATTTAAATGTACTATTTTTAATAAAGATGAAATATTTTTTTATGGTTGACATTTAAATAATTTAGTAACTCTATCATATCACACATTATTACTAACAATAATAGTAAATAAACTTAATATATTTGAGTCAATGCTAACTTTCCTTTTTATTAAAATTACTTTTATTTTTGTGCACAATAATGAAGTGATAATAAAAGAAGAGGGAAAAAAACGTCATTAACAAATACATGTATTAAAATGCAATGAAAATTATGTTATTAATCATTTGTGCAAGATAAGGTAAACATTTATTGGTTTATTATGTGAATTTTAGTTTTATTCTATAGGTAGGAAATATACATCATAGTTTGAGGCTCCAAACCCTTGATCATCTCACTGTCATCCATACCGGATTAGTAGAGACTCTATCATATCATTACTGACAGATGGAAGATTTGGTTGAGAACTTTTTCGTGACCTAGCATTAGATTTCCCTTAGCAGTACCCCTACTTCATTCTTTTTTTAAGTCTAAAGATGGAAAAAGGTTAATACTATCCCGTCGTGATGTGTGCGAGATTGTGTCAATTTTATACAATTTATATTTACATGCCATGTATTTAACATTAACTACAATTAAATCAATATATATATCATACAAAACATATAGACCTATAAAAATAATTTCCCTAGTAGAGTCGCTAGCTATAGTTAACCTTCTAAATATTAGGAATTAGGAGTCACCACTAATTAAATAAAGTGTAATTAAACACTAATGAATTTTGGAATCAAAGGAAGGTGTTAGCCACCATATGTCATCCTTAATTGGGTAATGTTGTGTGATAATATAAATCTTAATCTCTTAGTCCTACCAATTGTCACTAAATATTGCAATTCTGAGTCAATACTGAGTTGAATTAAAATGGCTATTTCTTACTAATTCCAATTTGGTAATTTATGTGTGGGCTCTAAATATAATTGATTTTTTGAGAAAATATAAAATTATAACATGCACCTAAAAAATTAATTCTAATTTAAGATTTAACTTCATTAAAAATTTTATTGTTTTTGATTTTATTTAAATCCAGTTGATAAATAAAATATTAAGTCAATATTGACTTATATTTTTAAAAGGGCTATTAATTTTATTATTCTTTTATTTAATTTTTGATAAGTCAATGCTCACATAATTATTTTATAATAAATAAAAAAATGATATAATATTGAAAGTTGGTTGTAACACCTTTAAACCTGGCTTCATGAATAGTATTTCTTGGATTATACATTGAATTCTAAGATAGTGGGCCCTATTAAGTTGATCTAGTTAAGGGTGTACTAGACATGAAACTTTAAAAGGTAAAATGAGGCCCAAAATAAAAGAAATAAAAATAGTGACTGAACTAGAAAATTCTTTTACACTGAGATCTAGTGGAATATGACCTTAATTTAAGCTATGATATAGGTAGGTTAGGATATGCCCGATTGACCTAAAAATAGCACATGCTAAGGGTCAAAATTTTTAACTAGTCCAATGGTGAAGGAATTATAATTTTTTGACATTGATAAGTATTTTTACTAAATTTCTTATTTACACGGTTGAAAAATTAAGCGTGTTTCCTTTGCCTTTTTAGCACGAGCTTCGAGGAGGCCCTTAATTATGAACTTATCTAATT
>CANXYI012293212.1:0-10714 GCA_948208565.1 Hura crepitans | reverse complement strand
GACCTAAGCCTCACTCCTCGAGTCTCGAAAGACAAGAATGAAACTAAAGGAATCTTGAGCTGCTTCTATTTGATTAGCCTAGGAAGAGTGAGTTGGGCACCACAAGGTAGGAGTTGCCACCTAACTGAAGTTGGGAAATACCTTGTAGGGCTAAAACCAGAGTGGTTCAAAACCCTACTCTTATTTATACGTCAAGTTAATATGGAAAATCGGTTTGAATTTATAATATTATTCTTTTTCTCAAGCAGCATTTTACAATTAAAATAAATCATGTATTCATATATAAGGAATTATGAAACATATTTAAGAAAAAATAAATAGGTGCTTGAAGTTGAAATATCATACATGAAATCAAGCAGTTGATTGTCTTGAGAACTTTGGTTTTTGCATGCCAATTTTAGGAAAAGGATCTTATTGTCATGACTTTTATGAAGAAAAACCTATTTTATTAACAAAGCACCAATTAATTAGGTACAACATGATTTTGATTATTATTTGTTTTCAATGTGCAAAAAACATTTGCTACCTAATGCGGCATTCACGGAAGATATCAGGATTGAAATTAAACATCTTACCTGAAATCGGGTGATTGATTGGTTTGAGAACTTTGGTTCTCACATGTCAATTTTAGGAAATAATTTTTATTATTGTGATTTTTAGTAAGAAAAATCAAAACCCATTTTATTAGAAAAACACCAATTAATTAAATAAAAATGTTTATTTTTTCAACGTGCAAAAAATTATTTTCTATTTATTACAGCATTCATGGAACATATAAGGAAATAATTCGATAATAAAAATATATTACATGGCAATTACCTAAAATATATCCTAACTAAATAAACAATAAACAATAAAAATAAAATTACATTTTAGAGTATCTAAAATACAATCTAACTAAAATGAGCGATGAATAGGGGAATCAATAGAAAAACACACGAAGCATAAAATAAAATAGACAGCAAGAAATAAAAGGTCATTAAAAGGTTACTTCACCAGGATTTAAGGAGGCGACAGTAACAATAAGGTCCTAATAAACCAAATAACTTGCATCACAATAAAAATAGAATATTAGTATATGAAGCAAAAATAGACAGATAGACAAAAATAAAATAAAAATGAACAGTCACACAAATATAAAAATATTACACAAATAAGTTATCACATTTAACTAGTAGATGGATAAGGCAAAAAAGAAAAATAAAAAAAGTAGAAGAAAGGGTCAGTCAACCCACCATGTATATCTGCCTTCAGAAAAGATCTCGATCGGAATGAAAAACTATGACCAAATCTTCATAATTTTTAAAAAAATGGTGTTTTAAGAGTGTATTTTTGGTTTTTGGTGTCTTTTTCCTAAGAAAAACCAACCTTTTTCTGAAAAAAAAAATTCATATTTTATACATGCTTCTCAAGGTAGAAAATAGATGTTTTTGGCTCAAAACAATCGTCCCCCCTGTGCAAAGGGCCCTGCTCTCAAAATAGCCATTTTCCTTTTGAAAACAACCATTTTGACAATTTTTTTTAATTTATACTGTGGGAGGCTTCACCCCTCATACCCCCTTGGTTGTCAATGTTGAGTATCAGCTTGAGCCCTCAACCCACCATAGATACCTATTTTTCTCACGTTTTGACATGCACCGTGAGAATTTTTTGGGTCAGGTAATGACTTAAAGGAAAATTTTCTAAAGAAAAATTTAAGATCTTCAAATTGGACATTAAAACCCTATTTATTAGGACTTTTGTCCTTTTCATCATCATTAGGCAAACTGAACATAGGAGCCCTAGAGACCTAGTGTCTAAAGTGCTATAACTCAATTAAGCCGATACAGTAGTTAGGGTTTAGAATGTGGATCACTGCACTATTTTATTCCCTCTAGATCTAGTGTATGTTAGTGTCGTCCTTCTAGTCGGGCCAGATAAATTAATGAAATAAACAACATATGAATTACACTAGAATTAATAAGCGTTTAAATGTATAATTAGGCCTACTTATCTGAATAATACTATAAAAGGTATACCTAAGGGTATTTTGGTAATTTTACACATGTAGTACTCATTGGCTTGATTAGTAAATGTTATGCATGATATCTTTGAGAATGATTTAAAAACTATGATTTGCTTTGTCTCTAATGATTAAATGAAGGATTTATTGACATGTATTGGTACAAGGGTAATTTGGTAATTTGGCACATGATTATTGTAAATTGAACCTAATAATTAGAATAAGTTAATATTATGACTATCTATGTATGAACAAACTACTTGACATGTTTTAAATGCTTGAATTCACCACTGAGTATATTTTATACTCAACATACCTATCTTGGTGCACAGGTAACCAAAATAGAGACATAGCCTCGTAAAGCATGTAGTCAAAGTTTAAAGGATATTTTTGATAGAAGGTTATGTATATTTTGTATAGTTTTGCACTCTATGTACTTAAGTGGGAATGGGTGTTATGTATATAAAGAATATGTAATGTAACTATATGAGTAGAAACTATGTTGTAATAAACAAGTTATTATTCTTTTTGAGTATGTATGGCTTTTGTGGATGATATGTGAGCCTGAGGCTCTAATTTTTGTTTTCTTAATTGTGGCCTGAGGCCTGTGTTGATATTTGATAGAATGACAATGTTAGGTTGATACCTAGGGGACTAAAAAGGTTTAAGTGGTATGGAATTATGTTATAAAAGTGCTTTTATAGGTTCGAATTTTAAATTTTTGGATAGTGACCCGGACATCCGTTATGCTGCTAGATTTTAAGAAAAATTTGTTACACCTATAATTAATCAATATTGGCATGAACAATATGGTATGACCGTAGGTAATGTATAAGGATAGATAGGACCAAATTTATAGTTTGATAGAGCTAAATATTATAGAATAAGTAAAAGTTAAATGAATGAGCATGGGAGAAATTTTAGGATGGGTGACCTAGTGAGAAGTGCACCACTTATTAGGTTCCTTCGAGAATCTAATAGAGGGTGTCACATTTTGTGGTATCAGAGCATAGGTTTAATGTTCTTAGGTAAAATACATGACTGCAACTGTCTAAGTTTCAATTCCTCTAAACTGATATGTTGCATGAGGATGATAAGTTATTCTTTTTATAGTAAGCATATGGCTGAACAAGTACCCAAAAGAGGGGCTGAAGAAGTGGCTAGTTTTGCATCTACTATTGTACTGGGGCAGACAATGCATCAGTACCTAAACCCAATGATGTTGAATAGCAGCCACAACCATAAGTGCTTAGTTAACTACAGGCAGATGAAACTCCTACTTTGTTACAACATATAGTGAATTTGCTCAGACATATAACTACTGCTGCTCTACCTCCAGCTCTTTCAACTCCAGTATCACCTTCACCACTGGCTCCTCTATAAAAAAAACTCCTTTAGAAATGCTAAGGAAAATGGGAGCTGTTGAATTCTTAAGGAAGAAGAAGGATGATACTATCAGGGCCGAGTACTGGCTAGACAGGACATTTAGAGTCTTAGAGCAATTAAATTGTACAAAAATTTTTAGTGTGCCACTTATCTTCTTCAGGAAAAAGCCTATAATTAGTGGAATACTATCAACAGGAGAAAAACAACTGCAAACTTAACTTGAGAGTTTTTCCTTATGGTGTTTAAGAAGAAATACATACTTGACTCCTATAAGGATAAGAGAACACATAAATTTCTTGACCTAAAGCAGAGAAGAAGGATAGTATATGAATATGAAAAAGATCTTACTAGATTACTGAAGTATGCTAAAGAGTTTATCCATAATAAGGAAGAGAAATGTAAGAAATTCTTAATAGGGTTGAATACAGAGCAGAGAGTGCAGATAGCAAACCCCAAGGAGAAAGATTTTGTATTGCTGGTGTCTACTGCATATGACATGGATGAAGTGATAGAAGAGAAAAGGGATTTCTTCTAGAGGAAGAGGCAGTTTATTATGGGATAGTCTAGTGTAGTGCTAGAGGATAGTAAGAAAAGAAGAGAGGGTTAATCATAGAGATAGTCTCAGCCTAGGCCCCAGTACTAGTCAAGGCATTAGGAGCAGAGATAGGCCCAGTCCTAGAGATCTAGACAAGCTTTTATAGGAAGACCTCGACTGCCTCCTTAGGTTGATAGTGCTCTTAGTATAGGGGTTAAAAGAAATAGACCTTTGACTTGTAATACTTGTTAAAAGAAACATTAGGGGTAGTGTAGACTGGCTAGAAGAGGAGAGTGTTTTCCACTGCGGTGCCAGATACCACTATAGAAGAGAGTGTCCTCAAAGACAGCAAGAGGATGCTTAGACACAGGCTTCTAATGTTGCACCTCAAAATAGGGGTCAGAGGCAGAATAAAAGAGAGTAGCCTAGTTCTAGCCAGGGTACTAGATTTGAGGCTCTTATTTTAGCCAGGCGGTATATTGTGAGAGCCAGAGAATAGGCTATAACACCAAATGCTATAATAGGTACTTTTTTTTATTTAATGATCTAATTTTAGCTTTAATAGACCCTTATTCTACATACTTATATTTATGTACTGTACAAGCACAAAATAAGGGGTTAGAGCCTGAACATGTTGATGTAGTTATCAGAGTTAGTAATCCTATAGTGTAGAGTGTGACTATGAAAAGGGTCTATAAGCAATGTTCTCCAGTGATTCAAGGGTATGGATTTTCTACTAATTTGATTGATTTTCCTTTTAATGAGTTTAATCTGATCCTAAAAATAGATTAGCTAATTGAGCATTAATCCATGATTGATTGTAGATATAAGAAATTAACCATTCAGATTGTAGAGGGCTAGTTAGTGATAGTGGATAGAGAAAGAAGTCTTCTAAATATTCTTATCTCTGAAATTAAAGCACAAAAACTTGTTCAGAAAGGGTGTGAGGCATATTTGGCCTATGTTGTTAACCTGAATATTCCCAACTTTGATCTTGAACATATCCCAATTATTTCTAAAATTCATGATGTATTTCTTAATGAGTTGCCAGGCTTACCACCACGGAGAGAACTTGATTTTGAAATTGAGGTATATCTTGGTACAACTCTAATATCTATTGCTCTGTATTAAATGTCACCTATTGAATTAAAAGTACAACTACAAGACCTATTTGATAAGGGTTTTATCAGACCCAGTGTATCCCTTTAGGGAGCACCGACACTATTTGTAAAAAAGAAAGATGGGTTGCTCAAATTATGTATTGATTATAGGTAGCTAAACAGGATGACTGTGAAAAACAAGTATCCATTACCCAGAATAGATGATCTTTTTGATCAATTTAAAGGTGCAGGTGTGTTTTCACATATTGATATGAGATCTTGATACCATCAGTTGAGAACTAAGGAGGCTAACATTCTTAAAACTATTTTTAGAACCCGGTATGGGCACTATGAATTCTTGGTGATGCCATTTAGGCTCACCAATGCACTAGCAACTTTTATAGATCTCTTGAATAGGGTTTTTTAACCTTATCTAGATTAATTTGAGGTGGTGTTCATAGATGAAATTTTGGTGTATTCTAAAAACAAGGAAGAGCATGAACAATATCTTCAGGTTATGTTATAAACTCTAAGAGAGAAACTGTTGTATGTCAAGCTCAGCAAATGTGAGTTTTGCCTGAGTGAAGTTGCTTTTTTGGGGTATATAATTTTAGCAAAGGGGATCAGAGTTAACCCTAGTAAAGTAAAGGCAGTATTAGAATAGGAACCACTTAGGAATGTAACTAAAATAAGAAGTTTTCTAGGATTAGCTAAGTATTATAGGAGGCTTGTGAAAGGGTTCTCTATCATTGCCACTCCTTTAACTAGATTGATCAGGAAGAATGTGAGATTTGAGTGGGATGATAAGTGTCAAGCCAGTATTGAGAAATTGAAGAAGATATTAATATAAGCTCTTATATTTATTCAACCTGAATAGGGTAAGGATTTCACAGTGTATAGTGATGCTTCTCTAAATAGCTTAGGATATATGTTGATGTAGGATGGAAAGGTAATAGCTTATGCTTCAAGGCAATTCAAGCCATATTAGAAAGACCTATCTTACTTATGACTTCAAGTTCATTACTATTGTTTTTGCTTTGAAAATATGGAGGCACTATCTATATAGAGAGAAATGCTACATATATACAGATCATAAAAGTCTAAAATACCTCCAAACCTAGAAGGAACTAAACTTGAGAAAGAGAAGGTGGTTAGAATTGATAAAGGACGATGATTTTCTAATTGATTACCATCTATTAAATATCCCACATCGGTTAATTAAGAGATGGTTGTGCTCTTTATAATGGCATGTGCAATCCTCTCCCTTTGAGCTAGCTTTTGGGGTGAGTTAGGCACGGGTCCATTTTCTTAACATGGAATCAGAGCCACTAATTGCGATATTAGGGCCACCCGTAAGTGTCTGCATATACTCATACTCCAGGCTTCCAGCTATGTTCAGCTCTAGGCGTGAGGGAGGTGTGTTAAAATGTCCCACATCGATTAATTAAAAGATGGTTGTGCTCTTTATAATGGCATGTGCAATCCTCTCCCTTTGAGCTAGCTTTTGGGGTAAGTTAGGCACGGGTCCATTTTCTTACCATTTTCTTAACCTGGTATCAGAGCCACCAGTTGCGATATTGGAGCCACTCGCAGGTGTCTGTATATACTCACGCTCCAGGCTTCCCACTATGTTCGGCCCTGGGCATGAGGGGGGTGTGTTGAATATCCCACATTGGTTAATTATAAGATGGTTATGCTTCTTATAATGGCATGTGCAATCCTTTCCCTTTGAGCTAGCTTTTGGGGTGAGTTAGGCACGAGTTCATTTTCTTAACACCATTCATGGAAAGTAAATATGGTGGCAGATGCTTTAAGTAAAAAGTCTATGGTGACTTTGAAAGCCATGAATTCTAGTTTGTAGTACCCTTTAGAACATGCCATATTGGCTGAGTTACAGGTGAAGCTAGATTTCAAATAATAGATTAAGGAAACTCAGATGAAAGAGAACAGCTAGTTCAGATGGCAAGTAAAGCTAAAGAGGGAAGACCACAGGGTTTGAGTCGATAGAAGACGGATGTCTAACCTGAGGTTACAAATATTGAAGGAAGCATATGAAGCTCCTTATTCTATGCATCTAAGGAGCATAAAGATGTATTTATATTTAAAGTCTCATTATTAGTGGCCTAGTATGAAAAAAGATGTGGCAAAATATGTTGTAAGGTGTTTAACATGTCAATCGGTGAAAGCTGAACACTAGGTTCCTTCTAGATTGCTGCATCCTACACCAATACCATAATGGAAATTGGAGAGGGTGACCAAGGATTTTGTGATGGGTTTACCTATGACTAGAGATAAATGTGATGTTGTGTGGGTGATTATGGATAGATTGACAAAGACATCTCACTTTATCCTAGTTAAGATGGATTATTCATTAAGGAAACTAGCTCAACTATATATGGATAAAATAGTCAAGTTACATAGTGTGCTAGTGACTATCATTTCTAATAGAGATACTCATTTCACTTCCAAATTTTAGAAGAAGCTACAAGAGGAATTAGGCACTAGATTGGCTTAGAGCATAGCTTTTCACCCTCAAACAGAAGGATAGTTCGAGAAGGTGATATAGATACTTGAGGATATGTTGTGGGGTTGTGCTATTGACTTTAAGGGTAGCTAGGATTAGTACCTATCTTTGGCAGAGTTTGCCTATAATAACAATCATCAGTCTAGTTTAGGAATGTCCCCATATGATGCATTATATAGCAAATGATGTAGAAATCCTTTATGTTAGAGTGAAGTTGGGGAAAGTAAGATCTTTCGTGTTAATTTAATCAAAGATGCTAAGGAAAAAGTGAAAGCGATCAAGGAAAGGCTGAAAGCAATATTTGATAGGCGAAAATCATATGTTGACCTAAAACAAAGAGATATTGAGTATATAATTGGTGAAAAATTATACCTAAAGGTTTCTCCATAGAAGAAAGTATTGAGATTTGAGAAAAAGGGAAAATTGAGTCCCAGGTTTATTGGACCTTATGAGATTACAGAGTGGGTCAGACCTCTCGCATAAAGACTAGTATTACCACTTAACCTACAATAGATACACAATGTTTTCCATGTTTCTATGCTTAGGAGGTATAGATCGAATCCATCAAATATGATTCCAATGTCAAATATTGAAGTACAGTGTGATCCAAGTTATAGAGAGGAACTAGTCCAGATTTTTGTTCATAAAGTAAAACAATTGAGGAGTAAATCTATACCACTGGTTAAAATGCTATAAAGGCACCATAATACTAAAGAACCTACTTAGGAGCTAGAAGAATAAATGAAGGCTCAATACCTATAGTTATTTGCTTCAAGTAATTTCGAGGATGAAATTTTCTTAAGAGGGGAAGAATAGTAATGCCCTATTTCGAGGCTTTATGAATGGTGCCACTAGGTTCAGGAAGTGTGCTCGGGGTGTTGAGTCACTTGAATGTAAACAGAGGCAACGACACTGGTCATGAAACTTCGAGAGGCTTTAAATTGATGAAAAAGGCAAAATTTTAAAATTTACCAGAACATTAATTCATTTCGAACTATAAACTATTAATTTATGTAATAAAAAATTTTCGAACTAGGAATAACCCGTGATGTGCTTGGATGGACTCAAAAATATCAAACCCTAAAGTTCAAAAAATCCACTGGGTCCATTGAGGAAAGAAAATTTAAATTCTAAGGTCGTTTGCAAATTCTTGTAATCTTTTAAGTTGGCACACCAATCAAGGCAATCTAAAAAATATCCTATCGATGGAATTTGGCTGTAAAAATTTATGAGCATGTAGGGGGGATTAAAATAGGATTTTAAAACAAACAGTGTAATTTTTTGAGGTTTATGAATTTTTATGAATTTTTGAAGTTTTATAAAAAATTGAGCCATTTTGGGGTGGTTCGAGTGGTCACGGGACCTACCCATACCAAGCCAGCTAGCCTAGGGGCCATGCCAATTGGAAAAATGGCTTGACAAGTGGACAATTCCACTTAAACAAAAGAAAAGAAAATCTCCTCCCTTGCTGCCTAGAAATCAACGCCATAATAAGCTTTAGGAACCATTTCCATCAATTCCTTTAGCCATTTTCTACAAGCTCTTGATTTTTAAATTCATTTTGGGATGTTAGGGAGCTAGGGGAAGAAGAAGCATAGGAAAAGGAGACTCCAGCAATTAGTTAAAATTCATCAAAGTTTCTTGGACAAAAACCATCCAGCAAGGGTATTTGAGGTGAGTTCCTTATCTTTCCTTTAGGTTTTCTTGGCTGGAAATGGATGTTTGGGGTGCATAACATCTGTAGGGATGTGTGTGAATTGTGTTTGAGGTGAATTGAGGCAAGGAAAGGCTTAAAGAAGAGTGCAGCTTATACAATTGGAGTATGAAGTGTTCTTTTTAACAAATAACTAAATTCTAACATTTTCTCCATGTCATTTGATTCTTAAGAGGGATGGAAAGGGTGAATTATATATGTGTGGCTTAATAAGTAAATGATAGGTTAAGTTATGGAAATGGCCGAAGGTTTTAACATGATATATTAGTGCTAAATTTGATTGATAATGTGTTATAGAATAAGAGTTATTGTTTATGGTATTTGAATATAAGTTGTATGTGTATAGTTATTTGATTTGGCATATGGCTAAGCATGGTTTCTAAGGGATTAAGTAGATTAGTGTATATGTATTAGATATCATTCATTTATAATGGTGAATTGGCATGTGAATGGCTTGATCAAAGTGTGTGTGAATGTGATGTAAGTATTGGCCAAGGCATAAGCTTTAGGTAATTCACCTAGGTTGGCATAGAAAGGGACTTATGCTATAGAAAAGGATGGTTTGGCAAGAGATAATGTGGATTGGTACATGAAAACCTGGAAAGTTATTTATCGCTGAGGCTTATGGCATGTATGAACTACCTTAATTGGCATGGAATTGTGTAGGTATGTGCATGTATGTGTTTAGGTTATGGATAAAAGGTGGATTTTGTGATAAACACCATGAAAATGCATAATTAAGGCCATTGGATAGCTATACCGAGAGCTAAGTAAATGAAAATGGCGTGAAAATGTTGTCAACATGTGAGCAATTTTTATGTATGATAAGGCATGATAATGAGAGCATGTTTAGCTTAGTTTGTTTGGCATGGAATAAGGTTCATATACATGATTAAAAAGGGCATGATATGTGGTTAAGAATTGCCATGTAAAATGTTCTTGAACTTAACTAAGAAATAAATTAAAATATGGCTTGTAATTGTGCCTTTAAAGGCTATAATTTGTGACTAAGTAATGTGCCTATAATGTGTGCCTTTAAAGGCTATGTCTTGTGATTAAATGTAATGGCTTTTGAGCCTATGTTTTTGCCTTGTAAATGGCCTATAGGTTGCTTGGCTTAGGGCCTAATAACATGGTGGAAATAATGATGAAAACTGCACTAAAAACAGTTGAGAAATGGACCTAGAAAAGCCTATTGAAAACTTGAGGAAATGACCTATAACTGTCTAACCATTAACTAAATCAAAAATACCACTGGATAGTAAATGGTAAATGTTTAAGAAATCATCATGGAATAAATTCAAGCATAATATACCTTAATTTTTAGCAATTCTAATACTTGGAAATACTCTTGAGAATTTACCCGGTACAACCTAATTATGGTCATACCAAACTAGGCTAAAATTGACCTGCACAATAAAGTCCATAACTAATTGTTTTTCATTCTTAAATA
>CANXYI012293183.1:0-11503 GCA_948208565.1 Hura crepitans | reverse complement strand
TATATATATATATATATATATATATCTATGTGTGTCTGTCTGGAATAAAAGTACAAGATGAAAAGGGACTGGAAAAATTGATACTTAAATTATATTTGCATTAGTGACCAAAGCCAATAATACAGTAAAGCATAGCATGTTAACTCACAAGAAATATAATAAGAATTTGATAATGTAAGTAAACAAAGGAACATAGGTGTGAAGTACACGAATGGAAAATTAAAACCCATAGGTATAAACAATATAACTAACTTTTAAATATCGCATATAAGATTCATAGTATTAGAATACACCACTGAGCATTTTTGGTCATCGCATTGGTTTATTTGCTAATGCATAGGTCACAAGTCAAGCTAGGGATGCAGCAGACTGAGTCCCAGCAATTGTAGGAGTTCATAAAAGAGAGATACAGATAAGAAGAGTCTATTATGAGCATCTTTGCTTATAAAAGTGTTCTTACATATGTGATTGTGTCCTTGTTAGATAAAGCACATGCATAATTAGGAAGAAAACATAAATGTAAATAGTAATTTTAGATATATTATCTATAAACAGAAATTGTATATAGAGTCTGTATTAAATGATAGTTTAATGTTATAAATACTTTGATTCATAAATATACATAAGGGTTAGAGAATAGGAAAGTTGTGAATCTAAGTGATATATGTTATCAGTATATTATAAAAATAGAATAATTATACTAAGATAACTGAATATAGATTAAAATTAAATCGATAAAGGAATAGGAACTAAACTAATAATGTGGTATCCTATACTTGAATTTGTATATTGGTTGGGTATAATGGTGTTACATAAAACCCTCTTTCAAAACTATAATATGTCCTATAAAATCACATAAATGAAACCCTAAAACCTTTATTTACTCGAGTTCAAAAACCAAGAAAAATCAATTAAAAATGTAACTTTTATCTTTACCTAATTTTATATAAATACTTTTTGATATCAAAAAATTCTAATTCCAATACCAATGGACTAGTTGGAATATTTGAGTACTAGGTGGTATCAATCTTGAGTTAATTTGAGCAAAAAAGAAATATTTTTATGGCTTAGTTATAACTAGGTCACTATTCATGAGACGTTGTTGTAAAAACTTTGCTTGCATTTTTAACCACCTTAATGACTTTATTTTCATTTCAAACTTTGCCCAAATTTTCATTATGACTAATACTTCCATCTGATCACTTCAGTGTACCCTGGGTCTCGAGAACACTATTCACGTAATGAGAAGTACTATTCATAACCTTAGGATTTTTGGGCATTGCATGTTCCACACTGTGGTTTTTTTCCAAGACTTAATTATAAGGGTCTAAATTCTATTCTAATCCTATTTTTTAGCCTTTAGAACCATGTGTTCCTACTAGGTCATGTCATGTAGTTTCTAATTGGCCTAAACATCGTTATTAGACAAACACACATAATATTAAAGCGAATAGTTTCTTAAGAGTTTTTTTATTAGTTCTTTAGATAGTTGATATTTTGAAATCATTAATTTAAAATATTGTTGAGAGATATTTTAAGTGTATTAGTTCCATCTGAAGGTAGAGATTTGATGATATTTTCCCATAATAATGGTGTTCTTTATTCATAGTTCATTAGTTTGCTTAAGTATTACTATTAGTAAGTTTTTAGGGCTAGAATCTGCATTATTCATCACAAAACTTGAATTTTCATTAGTTTAATATGATAACTTGCATTTAAAATCATGTTTTATAATAAAATATGAAAAAATGTTTTGATCATTTAAAAATCAATATCATGAATATGATTTTAATTATTCTTCACATGATTTCATATAATCGTAGTTCTTAAATCTATATTTTTTTTATATTTCTATCATGTTTATTACATTCTATATAAGTGATGGTGCAATTACATAAGAATTATGTTGTATATTGGAGTAGTTACATGGATAAAGACCTCATATCATAAATTATGACAAATTTCTTTTGTAATTTTGTAACAATTATATTATTTTTTTTATATATGGTGCAAATCCTAGATCTTAGGAATATTGCATTGCATCATAAAATCATAGTTTTATTAAGTAATAGGAGAGCGCATATAGATTACTAGGCATATGAATAATAAGTGCCACTAGGAACCTAGTTCTTTAAAGATCAATGACTTGGCCCTTTTATTGGCTTAAAACACTTATGCTAATCTCATTGATTCTCAATTTACATTGAGTGGTAACTCTTAATTCCTATTATGAGTTTTTTTCAGTCATAGTGGTGACTCTATTAGGGAGAAGGAATATTATATTTCTCAAACTATGGTTGGCACCAAAAACTCATACTTTAGTTTATATGTTAGGACTTATTGAATAAACTTTTTATGGAGGAGGGGAATAGTGATTTATTCCTATAGAATAACTAGGAATAAGAAAATTTAATTAGAAATATCAATAGATTTTTTTTTTACGAAACATGAATCCATTTTTACTCAAATTTGGGGGATTCTAGCAAATCCATCACTTACAAGCCTTGTACCTTTAGGTATATCAAAGAGTAAACTAAATAGTCACCTTACTTTTGATTGGGAAGACCTATTAGGAGGGACCTTTTCTTGTAGAAGCCTTTAAGCCTTTTTGACTAAATCAAAAAACCATATAGTGAGCTTAGCAACTTTTCTAGGGTTGTATGACCTAAGAGTATGTGTTTTCATTTTTAATGTGATGTGTGCCTATTGCATTGAGCCTTATTTAAGATGGGGCTAAACCCATTAAGCCTTTTTATGAGGGATGGGCTTAATCTAATTTCATTTTAAATAAGACCTAAACACTATCCCATGTCTTAGGCTATTGCTTTTTAAATACAAAAGGTCTTTTAAGCTAAAATAGTTTAGCCAAAGTTTAAACCTATATATCCATTAATGATACTTAGGTAAGCTCATATAAGAAAGAATGCATTTATAATTTGTGTAGGAGTAATAAGTCTGGAAGGCTTATTACTTGTGTTTGTATTTGTATACATACATCATTCTTCTTTTAGACATGTAGTAACTGTACACACTTGCATTGTAAGCTCACACCTTTGGTTATATATCATGCTTATCCATGTATATCTACATTGTGCATTACCATTTGTACTTATTCATGCATCTTCTTATACACATATGTCTAGTGAATGTCATGAGCTAACATCTTATAGAAGTCTATCATCTTTTTGTTAATGCATATGTACATCTTTGCATTCATGCACCATATTAGATATTTTTTGCTTTCACTCAAGTACAACATACATCATGAGAGACATTTTACCTTTTATATCATCTCACCTAGACTTAGGTACACTCTATATTAGCATGCAACATGTATTCTCAAGTATATACATGTATCATTATTATACATCATATCCTATAAGGTCATCCGTACATTAGCCAAGCATACTTGACATATATTAGAGAACTCAAAGACATCATGCAGTGATACATTGAGCATTAACATGTAACCTTGAAATCAATCTACAATTTGTATCATTTTACCTAGGCATAAGTAGATCATCATATTAGCCCCTTTGTATTCTTATTAATTTTGCATACATAACGTACATAATTAGAGTCATCCCTATCAATTAGGCATATACTTAGGTATATGTATTTAATTTATCTATGCATTATTATATCATGTCCTTTAGAAGTAGTAACCATGCATCATGATAACTATTTATTTTGCACGGTTGTTGTGGATTATTCTTGACTTAGACCCTATAAGGAAAGAAACTCTACTTTTTCCCAAAAGACCCAATTTTAAGAAAAGATTTGCACTAAGTTGTAAAGACATGTAAAGCATTAGGGCAATTGTCAAAGAAGTTATGGCTTTAGAGATAGAAGAGATTGAGCCATGAATAAGGATGAGCTTGCCAAGGCCAAGGTCACTATAGGGGCAAATGTGGAGATAGATTCAAGGAATGATAAAGGAAGGTGTGCTTAGCCAAAACTAGTAACCCTTATTGATAATTTGTTAACTTAAAAAGGCCCTTATCAGTAATGTTTAAATAATTGAGGAAAAAGAACCTATTTTAACCATTAACACCCAAACCTCAAACCAAGGCACTTTTACCAAATCATCACCATGACTTATACTATAGCTACCACCAAAGGGCTGGCCACTCATTGATGAATGCAAAACCTTTTGCCATGATATCCAAGACCTCATTAACCTTGGTGTGATAGCAAATCCTTAAAATAGCCTAAACCAAACATCCTTAATTATTCCTTAATTCTTTAAAGGATAAGGTCCTCTTTCTTAGGCTTTTTGTTCACTTTCTCTAGAGTCTAAGGGTTTTAACAATCAATTGTATGGTAATTTCCCTATTCATTTGAGGGATTGAAGTGGGACATAATACCTCGAAGGTTAAGGATTATAGTGTGATTTGAAAGATTTTGATGACTACTTAATATTGAAATAAAATATTAGGAGTGATTTATTTTCTTTTTCTTTTATTTTGGAACAATTATCTAATAAAACATTACTTTGGTTTACTTTTTTAAGAGCATTCTTTTTTTATCAACATGTTCATTATGTGGTACCCTTAAAGTGAGTTGATAGAAAGAGATAAAAATAATAAAAAAAGAGAAAAGAAAATCAACACATTTTATGAGAAGCAGTTCAAGATTCTTTTAGAAGTGGCTTGAAATTTCTATGCTTAGTTTTAAGACATGAGACTTATATTTCACTGTAGTGTAGGAGAAGTATCTTTGAAGGTGAAAAGAGAATAGAAAAAGGAAAAGGAAAAAAAGAAAGAAGAAAAAGAAAGAAAAAAAAAGAAAAGAAAGAAAAGAGAGGGAAAATTAGAAGGTTCGGGAGGCAATTAAGTCTAAAGTTAATAAAATCATGCTCAAAAGATAAAAGTTTAAAAATTTCCACTTAAACACTTTTAAAATTCCATATCCTTTTTCCTCAAAGGAATATACATACACTTTCCTTAGGCCTAAAGCCTATGTGAATCCTTTTAAGTATAGAATGTTTTAAGCTTTTCCTTTGGTTCCTTTATATCATTAGTAGGCTCTAAAGATACTATGAGTGGACTGGCTCATGACGAGAGTCAAGAGTTCCCACTTGATAGAGACTGAGAATAAATGAGATTGGCATAAGTGTTTTAACCCATGAGAGGGACTAAGTCATAGATCTTAAAGAACTAAGTTCATAGTGGCATTATTAATCATACACCCAGTATTCCATATACATTCTCTGTATTACTCAGTAAAACCATGATTTTCTAATGCAGTGCAATATTCCTAAGATCTAAAAATCACATCATACATAAAAACAATATAGTTGTAATAAAATTACTTAAGAAATTCGTAATAATTCATAATATAGAATTTTCATCAATGTAACTACTTCAAAATATATTATAATCCCTATATAAGTGCACCATCATTTATATGGAATATAATAAAGATGATAACAACTTGAAAATATGGATTTAATGACTATTATCATATGTAATCATGTGAAGAAAACTTGAAATCATGTTTATGATATTGGCTTTTGAACAATTTAAACCTTTAATTGTATTTTGTAAGATAACATGTTAAATGCAATTTATCATATAAAGCTAATAAAAGCATAATTTTCATGATGCATAATATAAATTTTAGCCCTTAAAAATACCAATGGTGATACTTAAAGTAAATTAATGAATTTGTGATGGAAAAGTATCAATATTGCAGGAAACTCCTTAAAGAACTCCTTTGAATAGAACTAGCACTCTTATGGTAGCTTTAAACTTTAACTCTTGATAGCATTTTGAATTAGTGATCTCATAGTATTATTTCTCATAAGAACTACTGAAAGCTTTCAAGAAATTCTCTCTTGAATATTGTGTGTGCCCTTGGTTATGGATAGGGGAGGTAATTTATAAGCTTTAAATTAAGGTGTTTAAATCCTTTTCCAACTTTAAATATGGTGTTTAGGCTAATCAAAAGCTTGGTGACATGATTCTAATAGGAAAGTATATTTTTAAAGCATTACTAGTTTGATTAGAATAGAATGTGGACTCTTTTAATTGGGTTCTATGAAGACCCATCATGTAAATCATGAAACTGCCATGCAGATGTTAGGACCATTGTGTGGTGGTTTCTTAGACTAAAGAGATAATTGTGACATGTTAAGCTTAAGATAGGCCCATTTAGCTTGATTTCTTGATTTTCTCTATCATATTAATCCCTAAAAACCATTTCTAAGTTCTATACATGTCCCTCAACTTTTTTAAGCTCATTTCAATTCTTTTCTCACTTGAATGGTAAGATTACCATTCTATGCTTAAAAAGAATTCCCACATTTCTAGTGTTGTTTCACCATAAAAAAGTCGATCACTTAAGTTGTTTCTCTAGTTATCAGCATTGGGTACTTTCAAAATTTAAAAGACTAAGAAATGGTGCTTACAATTTGCCCCTCCTTTAATGAAATTTGAGAAAAAATTTTCATGTGATGTAAATTTTATTAAAGATTCCTAAGAAAATAATGAGAATAAAATTGAGGAAATACTAACTAAGCATTTACCTATTCAAGGTGAAAAAAACTAACCTTTCATATCTTGTGGGTTGAGCACCTCATAATAAGATTTGTCTAGTTAGGCGCCCTTGTATTGCGTTTTATGTTAAGCACCCTTATTGCAAATTTTGGGTTAAGGATCCTTATGCAAGATTTTAGGTTGAGCACCCTTATATTGGATGAGCATTCTTATCTAGCATTCTTATTGGATTATGTTAAACTTCGAGTTAGACACTTTATGTTAAATTTTGAGTTGAGCACCCTCTTATTGAACTTTGGAATTGAGTATCCTTATGTTGAACTTTTGGTTGAGCACCCTATATTAGAATTTAGGTTAAGCACTTTGCATTGGACTTTAGGTTGAGCACCTTTATTTGGTTTCAAATTAAGCACTTATGTTGGATTAAGCATCCTCAACTAGTTTCAGGTTGAGCACCTGTGTTGGATTGAGCATCCTTAAGTGGTTTTAGGTAAAGCACCTATGTTGGATTGAGCATCCTTAACTAGTTTTAAGTGTTAGATTTCACATTCTTATATCGTATTTTGATATAGATTGAGCACCTTTTAACTCCAGCTACACTGAGTATGGCAAGTAAATTCCTCATCTAAGATTGTTTTTAACCTTTTTTTTTCTTGTTTTATTTTGTCCTCATGAGTCTTTAGAGTATGTGCAAGAATTAACTTTTTAGTCCCTAAATTTTAAACTGCCAGATGATAGTAAATAAAGAAATGACTCAAGCAAATTGACTTTTTGTGATAGAAGAACACTAGAAGAGTGGGAATTCTCTTCAGAGGTAAAAAGGACATTTTATCACTAGAGTGAGAAAGAGCTAAAAGGGATTTTGGTTAAGGAATGTGCATAATGTAGGGAAATAATCTTTAGATATCAATATGAGAGAGAAAACCAAGGAAAAAAGCTGAGTGGGTCTATCTTTAGCTCAAAAGGAAACCACCATGTAATGGTCTCATACCATCCACATGGCAATTTTGTTATCCACACGTTGGTTCTTTTTAGAAGCCAATAAAAGAGTCCAAATTCTATTCTAATAAAACTAGTTAAGCTCTAGAATCATACTTTCTAACTAGAATCACATCACCATGCTTGTGATAAGCCTAAACACCCTATTTAAAGTTAGAAAATGATTTAAGTGCCCTAAATTAAAAGCTTATAAGTAGCCTTCACCTCTCTATAATCAAACACATAATATACATAATATTCAAGAGAGAATTTTTTGTGAGCTTTCTATCAGTTCTTGAGAGTTTTAATATTTTTAAGTTATTCATTCAAAATATTGTGTTTAAGAGTTTACAATTATTGGAAGAGGGCTAGTTCAGTTTGAGGAAGTTCTAAGAGAAGATTTGCCATAAATTTGGTGTTCTACTATCACAAACCATTCGTTTGGTTAGGGCACCATAATTGATAAGTTTTGAGAGCTAGAATATGCATTATTCATTATAAAGATCATGTTTTCATTAGTTTAATATGGTTATTTTCATTTAAAATCATTTTTTCCATAAAATACAATTGAATTTTTTTATTATTAACCATGGATATGATTTTGATATTTTCTTACATAGTTTCACATAATAATAGTATTAAAATTCATATTTTTTTAGTTGTAATCATGTTTTCCACATTCCATTTATGGAATAATGTTATTAAATCAGGATTATGATGTATATTAAAGTAGGTCCATTGATGAAAATCTCATATTGTGAATTATTTTGAATTTTTATGTAATTTTATTATAGTTTAATTACTTTTATATGTGATATAAATCTTAAATCTTAGGATATCACATTGCATTAGAAAATCATGATTTTATTAAGTATTATAAATAATGCATATGAATCACTAGAGGTATGATTAATAAGTGCCAATAGAACTAAGTTCTTTGATAATCAATGACTTAGTCCCTATCTTAGGTTAAAACATGTATGCCAATCTCATTGATTCTTAATTTGCATCAAGTGGTGACTCTTGACTCTTGTATCGAGCTTACTGTGCTCATAGTGGCAACTTTTCTAAGGAGAAGTAATATAATAGTGCTCAAACTATGGTTAGCTCTAAAAACTCATACGTCAGTTCATGTGTTGGGACCTATATTACACCTTAAAATTGCATGAGTCTACCCTTGAGGACACCATGAAATATAACTTATATGGCTTAGCACATAGGTGGTACAGGCCTCCCCTACTGAGTCTAACTTTAGCCTCATATAAGATAAAACCTTAAATCTTTTCCCTAGGTACCCTATTATTGTGATTGATTTGAATTTAGTTAGTTAAGTCCAATTAGAAGTCTATTTATAAACACCTTTAGAATTTTAAGGAAAGTTAGAAATCCCACTTTTAAAGGGAGGAAAAGCTATAATCTACTTTAAATGGATTCTACCAATATAAGTTTGAATCCTATAAGAAATCAAGTATGAGTGAAATTCGTACATCTTATTTGATGTATGAATTAAATCTTAACCTAGGATAAAATTCTACTTATATCTTAAGAGGGAGTAGTAAGGTTAGAAGGATTTTTTGTGTTATGTCACATCACTCATTCATACATATAGTCAAAACATAAGCTATAAGTTTTCTAAAAGCAAAATTACAATGTAGTTACAATAGGTTCTCTACCTCTTTAGGTTGAGGATAAGAGTGGATGATTAATCAGAAACACACATATCATGACATCTAACCCACCTCACACCATGTCAATTAATAGTGATTTAAAGTAATTTTTAACTCAAGTTCTTGAAACCCATACCAAGAGTCTTAAAGAGAAAAGATGAATACCCAGTCTGTGCCATTGAAAATGGCTTAAGTATAGGTGAAGGCGAGATTAGTAAGGATAAAGGAAATTAGAAAGTTGATGAATAAGACAATTTTAAAGATATTAAGGATTATGTAAATAAAAAAAAGAGATAAATAAGTTAAGGCCATGCATATAGTATGAGCTGAATAAAATGGTCCATAGGAATAAAAATCCAAATTTGCAAGATTTGAAGTCTTTTACTATATTTAGAGGGGATAGACTTCCAAACAATTTTAAAATGCCTAAATTAGCTAAATTTAATGGAAAAGGAGACCTTGAAATGCACATTAGGTAATATACCACTATTATGGGTACTACCAGACTAAGCGAGAAATAGATCACTAATCTATTTGTCCTATCAATAGAACGAGCATATGTCAAGTCATTCCATAAGATAGACAAGTCCACTACTCAGAATTTAACCAAGTTGGTTAGGGTATTCACTAAGTAATATCCCTTTAACACCAACATCAATATCTCTCTACATGATTTAGAATTTGCCAAGCAAAAGTCTAATGAGAGCTTTGTGCACTTTCTCTTGAGATGAAGGAATAAAGCAGCCTATATAGAGGTATTACCCTTAGAAAAAGACAAAGTGAGGATGGTAGTTGAGAACTAGATTTCCTACATCTTTAACAAACTGTGATATCTTCCATTGAAGACATTCCTTAAGGTTTATGATATTGCTTTAAGATTTAAAGACATGGAAGATTAACTCTAGTTTGGGATACTTTAACAAAAAATTTATGGACATTCGAGCTATTAGGAATAATAGATTCTTTAACCTAGATAGGATATTATCTAAGGTTTTAGGAAAGCTTAAGAAAAAAGGCCTTGTCACACTATTAGCTCTAAGACCACCACTAATTCCACTCCTAGTTAAATAGAACCCAAAAATTTATTATAAGTTTCATTAAGGCAAGGAGCAAGATACTAATGATTATACTTAATTGTATTATACAATTCAAAACTTGAAATACAATAAAACCCTCATTGACCTAGAGAAAAACTAACCAAGCACAAAAATAACCCTTTATTAAACCATAATAAGGTTCCACCTCCTTAGAATATATTAATAGTTAGGTTAGGCTTACAAGAAAACTATGTTACTAACTTATTTATTGAGGTCAAAGCAAACAAAGAGAGGGTGCCCATAGTTTAACTTAATAGTTGGGACAATGATCAATACCACAACCTTTTGGGATGAGATAAGTGACAAGGAAGCATCTGATGTCAGTGGTATTACAAAGAGGGAAATATTTTACATGAGAAGGAGAAGGAGAAGGAGAAGAAAACGAGTATAGAGGAGTCCCTTTAAAAGAAAAAGAAAAATACTTAGTCCTTAAATAATTAAAGAAGACTCAAGTGTAGACAAGTGTATGGGACCATTTAATAGCCTCAAGGAAGCATAGGGAAGCTTTATTATAGGCTTTAAAAGCTATCAATACCAAATCTACTGTTATACTTGAGGAGGTAGTGAACCTAATTATAAATAAAATGATTGGGCTTATTTCTTTTTTTGACAAGCATCTCCTAATAAAAAGAAGGAACCACAATAAGCCTCTCTACATTCAGGCAAAAATAAGAGGGAAACTCATAACCTGTGTTATAGTGGATGATTGTTTAGCTATAATGTCATCTAGCCTATACTTATGGCCACCATCAGATTGAGAAAAGAAGACTTAGAGGTTTTTGACATTGTAATCCGAGCCCATGATAACACTAAGTGTTCAACTAAGGAAACCTTTACCACATCAGTAAAAGTTGGCCCAATAGAGAGTGATATCACTTTCACTAATTTAGATATACCGATCACTTTTTCAATACTTCTTAATTTGCTATGATTCCATAAGTTTGGCAAAGTTCCTTCCACACTCTACTAGATGATCAAGTTCCCCCTAAATAAAAAAGTTGTAGAGATAAAAGCCTTAGCTATAGATGACATTATAGGTAGCTTGAAGCTCAATCAATCTCTACTTTTAGGATTCCAAGTAGCCTTATTATAAGAATATGAAATGGACCCATATGTCTTAAGCATGATAAAAAAGTCTGACTTCTTTTCTAGTATGGGTTTAGGAAAAAATGGAAAAGGAATCCACATCTTACTAGATTTTAAAGGCCAAATGCATAGACAAGGATTAAGATATGAGGAGGAAGCAAAGCCACCTAAGTAA
>CANXYI012292997.1:0-12802 GCA_948208565.1 Hura crepitans | reverse complement strand
ATCTATTCCTATAGTCCATTTAGGTCCATGGTATTCTGTTCATGGTATTATAGAGTGGTTTCAACATAATCTAGAATTTCCTAAAAATCTGACAGCATAATAGCTACCCGAGTCACTATCCCAAAAATGCAATTTCTACTTATAAAGACTTTTATATCATATATCACATCTCCTAGACCCTTCTGGTTCACCAAATATTATCTTATCAACATCATCTATCACATAGCAATCATAAGCCACATGCCACAATAAAAACACATAGATCCGCAAGCTCATAAGCATCTGCACAAATCACATATGCATAAGTAAACCATCACATGATTTATTATAACACAGTCTATTGTAAGCAAATACTACTTTATATCCCTTATATTCATTACACCTATATTCCCCACTTAAGTACATAAAGTGCAAAAGCTACTCATTATACATGATCAACCTTCTCAATATGACCTCTAAAATCCATAACATGCTTTACAAGGTGATGTCTCTATTTTAGGTACCTGTGCACCGAAATGGGTACACTAAGTATAAAAAATACTCAGTGGTGAATTTAACCATTAAAAACATATCCATAGTTAAACCATGAATTATACCTTTATTTTTATCCTATATTGATATCCCAATTCCATTTGAGAACTAACATGTATAATTACCTTTTTACCCTTAGGGTGTCTCCATCAATAATTATCTAATTAATCATTACAAGTCATATAATTTATGTATTTTGTAATTATTAGTCATCTAATGCTCAAACTATACCATTTTAAGCCTCAATTCATTACCAATGGAAAATTAATAAAATGCCCCTATGTCATGTTTCACAGTCATATGTACATCTATTAATTTTATTTAATTATTTTAATCGGCCCAACTTAGGAGACATCCTTGACAGACACTGGATCTAAAGGGAAAGTAAACTGGTCCAATGGTCCCCATTCTAGAGTTGTGCCACTGCACTAGCTTAATTGAATTCTGCCACCTAAGGTACAAATAACAAAGGGTTGTCTGCCTAGCAGATTGATATATCCAATAGACTTGTGTAGTGGCCCTTAAGAACCTATGCTATTGCACCGGCATCATATAATGTTACATGAAAAAGTGGCTATGTCTGCCAAGCAAACTAGTCTATCAAATAAACTAGTGTAGTAGCCCGCAAGGACATATGCTCTACACTAGCAATATCAAATCTGGCATCAGGTTGCAAGAGTAGGAACTTGACTATCTAATAGACTAGTACAGTGGCCCTAGTAGGGACATATGTCACTGTACTAGCCTTATCTAAAAAGTAAATAATGTAGCAGTTGCTAAAGCTCCCTAAGTTAACAAATGAACCCATCAAATGGGTGTCTAACTAGTGGGCCATTTAACCCTTATCAGTGTCCATTTCCTTACAAATTAACTTTTTATAATATTATAATTTTAAAAATAGATAGTTATAATTTTTATAGCACAGTTAGAAATTGGCCCGATTTGGTATGCCATAAACAAGCTGTATCGGGTAAAATATTAGAAAATACAATTAAAGATTCAGGTGCAACTAATTATGATATATTATACTAAATTTAATTCCATAAGTGTTTCAAAAATTTAGGCCTTTTACTGTCCTAAAGATTTATTGATTCAAGTAATGGTTATTTTAGACAGTTACAAGTCATTGCAGCAAAGCTTTAACTTGGCTTTTTAAGTCCGCTTCACCTTATTTTTCAATTCTATTTTCACTAAGTATTTCATGCAATCATAGGCCTAAAGGCAAACACAACCTAGGCCAAAATCTAGGCATTCATGCCATTCTAAAAATCTCATCATACTAGACATCATAAGCATAAAGTTTAGGTGCATAATTCATTTTTAACCCATAGCCCTTTAAGGCAAACAAATGGCCATGTTCTCATTTACAAGATATAGCCCTTATGGGTAAAGTTACAAGCCACTTTTTATACTTGATTTCTAATCTAGTTTTAAGTCATTTTCAACTTATGTTTCATGTCATTACTTGAATAGATTTCATGCGTCTTTTTAAGGTATTCACTACTTATGTTTATGCCAATAATAATTTAGCTATTTATGTATTCAAGCTCATCCTTAGTTATACATAACTTAGTTCACTTATCATTTCATATTATCCCTTTTACCCTAGGTTTGCCTGCATATCATAGTTACAACCCTTTCCATTGCATCCCTACCTTTCAGCCACAAAAGAATCCATTATTAATATATGCACTTTTACATCATTGACCATACACACACTTTGCACAATGCCATACTAGTATATATCCACACATGTACACTTCTTACCATACATACCATGGCCAATCTCACATACACATATACATACTTTAAATCAATGTGCATGCATTATAGGTCTAAAGCACATAAAATTCCAGCCCTAAACACTATCTAGTGTTACACTAGACAAGGTAGCCACACTAGCAATTTCTAATAAGCTCTCGGCCACATTTACACTTCATGCCAATTATGCAAATTTCCATAAATTCACAAGAAATACCATTGCACATCCATGTTAAAAGTCATCAATCTATGCTTGGAACAACATAAAAACACTCTAGCCATTTACATACCTCTCGACCAACAACCTAATCTACATGTACATCACTTCTTTTCATCAATTAACCTTGCAATTCCTATTCCTAAATACCATACACTAAAATTTTTCTAAGAAAACACCTCACCAAGCAATTGCACACATTCAAATCACCTCTAATTCATAGGAAATACTACTAAAATTGAAGGACATGAAGTGAATTAGGGAATTTACTTACCTCACTCACTTGGAGATGAAGTTGCCATAAATTCAAGGCTGCCACACCTTCATTCTAGCCCTCATGGACACCTTATCCCCTTTCTCCAAGCACTTCCTTGGTCTAATTTACCTCAAACCAAGACCATACATGTCCCTACATAAGTTAGGCATCACTAGGACCCAATTACAGCCACAAATACTCAATAAAAACTAAGGAGAACCCATGAAAACTCACCTTGGTTGCTTGCTAGATTACTTCTATCTAGTAAACATCCATGAATTTTAACTCACAATTGAGAACTCCTTTAAATGTGATTCTTCTTTAGGGGCTTCCCTAATAATTTTTGGAACCCAAAAATTCTAGAAAAGAATGAAGAAGGGGAGGGAGATGGCCATTCTCCCTTATTGGGGCATCACTACCTAGATAAAAAGGGAGGAATTTCCTCTCTTTTGTTTTAAGTTGAATTTCCACTTGTCAAACCTCATGGACACTTGTCAAAGGCCCTAGGCTAGCTAACAAGAGTAGGGGTAGGCCCCATGGCCACCCAGGCCATCTCGAAACGGCTTGATTTTTTAAAAAAATTTAAAAATTCACCAAAATTCACATAAACCTCAAAAAATTATGCCGTTTGTTTTAATTTTCATATTTTAATCCCCTCTACCTACTTATAAATTTTTGTGGCCAAATTCCATCGATAGGGTAGTTTTTATACTGCATTGATTTGCATGCCGAACTAAAAAGTTATGAGAATTTACAAACAACCTCGGAATTAAAAAATTCTTTGACCAATAGACTCAGTGGAATTTCTAAGCTTTAAAGTCCACTATTTTCATGTCTGTCCAAGAACATCCCAAGTCATTCCTGGCTCAAAAGCTTTTTATTGCATCGAGGTGTAGCTTACAATCCAAAATAAATTATTGGTTCTGCTAAATTTTTAAATTCTACTCTTTTTATTTGATTAAAGCCCTTAAAAGTATCATAACCTGTGTCATTACCTTAATTTATGTGCAAGTGACATAACACCCCAGGCATACTTCTCAAACCCAATGGCAATATTCATAGAGCCTCGAAACACAGGCATTACATTTCTTCCCCTCTTAAGAAAATTCCATCCTCGAAATTACCTAGAGAAAATAAAGGAGGATACTAAGCTTTCATATGCTTGTCTAGCTCCCAGGTAACTTCCTCTATATTTTGGTACCTCTATAGCACTGTAATAGTGGCATGGACTCATTCTTTAACTATTTTGTTTCACAAGCTATACTTTATATTAGTTCCTCTTCATAACTCAAATCTAACAACACTTTGATATCTGCTGTCGAAATCATGTATAATGGATCCAATCTGTACCTCCTGAGCATGGAAACATAGAAACATTGTGTATCTATTGTAGCTTAGGTGGTAATGCAAGCTTGTATGCTAGAGGTCCAACCTCATCTATACTCTCATAGGGTCCAATGAATCTAGGAATAAATTTCCCTTTTTTTAGCGCCTCCATACCCTTCTCTTTGGAGAAACCTTCAAGAACACTTTTTCTCCAACTATATATTCTGTATCTCTCTACTTTATAACAACATATGCTTCCTATCTAACCACAACTACTCTCAGCTGTTCTCTGAGTAATTTCACTTTTTCTTTACCCTTTTTAATTAAATTACACTAGTGATTTTTTTCTCTCTTTGACTTCCCTCTAACATGAAGTAGTTTTACATCATCTACCATTGGATGCCTTATATAGGTCCACCCCTAAACTAGATTTGTAATTGTTGTTATAGGCAACCTCTACTAAGAACATATATGGATCCTAGTTGCCCATAAGCTTAATAGCACAATCTCATAACATATCCTCAAATATCCACATCACCAACTCTAATTGTCTATTAGCCTGAGGATGAAAAGCTATGTTATAGCTCAGCCTCATGCTTAAAGCTGCCTACAGCTTTTTCTAAAAATTTCAAAGTAAAATAAAGATCTCTGTCAAAAATAATAGTCACTAGCACACCATGACATTTGACTATCTCATCCACATATAGCCTAGCTAGCCTCTCTACGGACTAATCCCTCCTGACCGGGTAACTTGAATTGTCTTCATCAATCTGTGAACAATTACCCATGCAACATTGCACTTATGTCCAAAAGTAAACCCATCACAAAACTCATGGTTAGTTTTTCTCATTTGAACTCTAGTATTTCTATAAGATACAATAGTTTAGAAGGAACTTAATGCTTAGCTTTCACCTGCTGGCATATCACACACTTGGTATCATATTTTATCACATCTCTTTTCATACCAGGCAACCAATGATAAAATTTCCAATTTTAAATCTTCCTCCCTAGATGCATAAAATATGGAGCCTCATGTGTCTCTTTAAGTATCTATAACCCTAAGTCATCTCTATGAGGTATGTATGATCTGTTCTAATAATACAACTATCCGTCCTCTATCAACTTAAACCCTATGGTCTTCCCCTTTTTAAACTTGCTTGCCATCTAAACTAATTGTTACTCTTTCATCTATTTTCCTTAATCTACTACCAAAAATCTTGCTTTATCTATAACCCAGCCAGAACAACATTTTCCTAAAGCACTACAAACTAACATTCATGCCTTTCAAGGTCATCATAAATTTCTTGCCCCTAGCATCTGCCATCATATTGGTTTTTCACCGGTGGATAGCCAGTCAAGTAATGATAATCCTTAATTAGCTCCAACTAGCTTCTCTATCTACAGTTCAGCTTTTTTTGAGTAAGGAGATATTTCAAGCTCTTATAATCTGTACATATGTAGCATTTCTCTAAATACAGATAGTGCCTTCATATTTTTAAAATAAACACAATAGTAGCTAGCCTTAAATTAAGGGTAAGATAATTCCCCTCTCGTGGCTTCAATTGTCTTGAAACATAAGCCACTACCCCTCTATCTTGCCTTAACACCCATCTTAAGCCGTTCAGTGAAATATTACTATACACTATAAGTCCTTACCCTATTCAAGTTGCATCGAGGTAGGGATCATTTGTCAGCATCTTCTTCAATTGCTCATTACTGGCTTACACATTTATCATTCCAATCAAATTTCACATTCTTTCTAACCAGTCTAGTCAAAGGAGTGGTAATAATAGAAAACCCTCTTACAATTCTTTTGTAATGTCTAGCTAAACTCAGAAAATTTCTCACCTTAGTTATATTTCTAGGTGATTTCCATTTCTAGCACTAGCTTTAGCTAACTGGGATCATCTCTAATTCCCTTTACTGGAACTATATAGTGTAGAGAAGAAACTTTACTCAGCCAAACTCACACTTACTAGGCTTAGCATACAACAGCCTTTCTTTTAAGGTATGTAACATAACCCTTAGGTGTTATTCATATGCTTTCTAGTTTCTAGAGTACCCCAGAATACCATCTATGAACACTACCACCATTTATCTATATAAGATTTGAAAAGCTCTATCTATTGAGTTCCATAAAGCTGCTGGGGCATTAGTGCATCCCAATGGCATCACTAAGAACTCAGAATGCCCATATCAGGTTCTAAAAGTAGTTTTAGAAACATCAGCTTCCTTAATTCTCAGTTGATAGTGTCTAGATCTCAAATCAATTTTAGAAAATATACCAGCCCCTCTCAATTAATCAAAGAGATCATCAATTTTACAGGGGATGCTTATTCTTCATAATCACTCTATTCATCTACCTATAAAGCAATACATAACCCAAACGACTTATTTTTCTTCTTTAATATACAGTACAAGCACTCCCCAAGGAGTTATACTAGGTCTAATAAAACCCTTATCACATAGCTCTTATAGCTGTACTCTCAGTTTTTTTATTTTAGCAGATGGCATTCTATAAAGAGCATTAAGTATTAGAGCAGTACCAATTTACACCTCCATTTCAACATCCATTTCCCTCTGAGACGGTAAGCTGAGTAGCTCATCAAGAATACATTAGAAAATCGAGATACAATTGGAATATATACTATATTAGAGTCAAAAAAATTTAAATCAATAGCATAGGCAAAATATGCCTCATAGCCTTCTTAAAGGAGTTCCCATGCTTTAATAGCAAAGATAAGATTATTCAAAGGACTTCTCTCACCATTCATTGTCACTGTCTTTTTGTGTACAGTCCGAGGGGTTAACTTTTTATGTTCACCATCAATCATAGCCCGATATATAGTATGCTAATCCCTTCTGGGATTACATCAACCTCCTTAAAATGCAATTTAATCAAACTAGCAACAATTTATACCCATGAATCACCAGAGGGCATCTTCTATACACCCTGTTCACAATCACACACTACCCTATAGGGCTGCTAACTCTGATGTCTGCATCCACATGCCATATCTCTATCTACCTATTCTATGCTTGTATAGTAAATATATATGAAGGAATTGAATCAGGGTCTATAAAAGCCAAGACTGTAACATTAGATAAACAAAATACCAATTATAACATTTAGAGCTATAGCCTCTTCTTTAGCTCTCACTGCACACTGCTTGGCTAAAGCATAAGCCTTAACTCTAGTACCCTAGCTATCACTAGACTACTCTCCTTTGGTTCACCCTTGACCCCCACTTTGGGGGTGTAACATTAGGTATCTGTGTCTGAGCACCCTCTATCTATCTCTAAGGACACTCTTTCTATAGTGGTCCCTAACATCACAATGAAGACATTCTCCTCTCTTGCCTTCTCTACACTATCCCTAGTGCCTCTTTTACTAAGAGGCACACATGGGAGGTCCACTCTTGTTACCCCCTATACAAGGAGTACTATCAACCCGAGAAGGCAATCAAGGTCTACCAGTATAAGCTTACCCCAACCTCTGGGCCTATGTCTGTCTTTATCCCTAGTACCCTACTTGATACTGGGACCTAGGCTGAAACTATGCCTGTAACTGACCCTTTCTCCTCATCTTTCCATCATGCCCCTCCATTGGTCTCTCCCATAGTGCACTGCTTCTTTCTTTAAAAGAGGTCTCTCCTTTTCTGGTATCATTTCCTTAATGTCACATACAACTAGTACTAGTACTGCAAAACCTCTATTTCTGAGAGTTAGCTATCTATATCCTTAACCCTATATTTAGTCCTATCAAAAATCTCTTACAGTCCTTATCTATCATTAAAAATGATTTACGCAACATACTGTAGGAATCTGATAAGATCCTTTTATAATACTTCTCGATGTACCAGGATAGGGATTACTCCTCCCTACTATTAACCAGTCACTTGTGACTCTAGCTACTATGTAGCATTATAGGGTTTAGGTGCTGATACATGACCTACTCCTTGTATAGCTATGGTTGCAAAACCAATTGGTTCCTTAGCCCCTCCTTCAGGTAACTTGACCAATCATTTCTATATTACAGAAGACTTTTCCTTCTTACCCTCGGGTAGCTTAACAGTTTAAAGGAATTTGAAACTTAGACATTTGCACTCATGTACTTAGCCCAGGAACATTAACCTATGCTCTCATACCATAAAATATGACACCCCTTACTAGATTTTCAATGATACCTAATAAGCGGCGCACTTCTTACCAGGTCATCCATTTCACTTCTCCCACTCTCATTCATTTAACTTCTACTTATACTACACTAGGCAATCCTATCTAATTCTTAATATAGTCTAATCTATTCTTATAGCAACAGTAGAGAAGGTAAGAGAGGGATGGTTATAAATAGGGGGTTAGTAAATTCTTGAAGGGAAAGAAGCAAACAAAATTAAGAGTGAAAAAATTAACAAAAAAAAATTGAGAGAAAAACACTAGAAGAAGAAAACGAGGGAAGAAACCCAAAGCAAAAATAATAGTAGCAGTCACAAAGAAAAAAGCAATCACCAAAAAGAAGAATATCCATTAACAAAAGAAGCCAAAAATCAGCTAAAAAGCAAAGTATACCTCTCTTTCTCTATCTGGTTTATCCATGATTTCCTCTTGAATGCAGTGAAGTCAGTCATGACTTATCACATTCAAGGGAGTCAGTTTGCAAAAATCTTTATCTGAACAATAAGCATAGCCCTCAAAGTGCACTATAGAAGTCAGTTTGATTTTTATAAAAGCATGGGTTGGTCAGAAATGATTTAAAAAACTTTTATGATTTGGATTAAATTGAAATTTTTTTACATAGATAGGGTCCTCAGATTTATAGTATATACATCTTACTAATTTCAGTTCAACCTGGGTAATCATCCCTTTAGAATGGGTAACTATTTGTGGATATGCTAAGGATGCTAGAGGGGCAACTAATTATGTCATAAACCAAAATTAATCCTATTTCCAGATCCAATAAAATTGGAGACATAGGATGATTGGATCACCTACAACTCTAACCTCAGCAAAGTATATACAAGTAAATGCTACCTAACATTTTAAAGGAAAATGAATGCCTAGGACTGAACTTAAATAGAAAATTCATTTATTCTCCCCTTATCATCATAGGACCAAAATTTTTTTTAAAAAAAATATTATAGGAAAATATTAAGAATCAATGAAGCCTTTAAAAAATATAGAGTAAATAAGAAAATCAGGAGTGTTAAGAAAGAGAGACCTTCAAAAATCTAGTTTTATCAAGCCAATAAAACTCAGTAAGCGAAAGTAAGCATGTAATAAAATCTAAAATAACTACCAACACAACAGTTTAATCACATGGAATCAAAGGCATAAAGAAAAAGCCATGTGAAATAGCAAGGAAGCAATATGTTCTGAATAGATGATAAAAGGGGGGACCATAAAGGTTTAGTCTCATGAATTCAATAAGTCCTAAAAGATATAAGCAAACACAATCACATGCAGCATAAAAATCCTAAAGAAATATCTAACAGCATATATGTCCCAAAATATGCTGTAAAAAAAGGTAAATAGGAAGGGAAGAAACTTAGCATATAGAACTAAGAAGCTTGAAGAAGCATAATCCCTCTCACTAAATACGAAAATGGAAGAGTCAAGCCTGCATATAATAATGTGGATTATGCTGAAGTTATAAAGATCATAGTAATTAGACTTAATTACAATTGATATAAAATGTAACATAGCTGGGTGATTAAGAGATAAATCAGAACAAAACATCCTCATATGAGCTTAAGAAGAATAAAAAATTCTAATGCAAACACATACATAGTAGTCTTAACCATCTATCAACACTCACAACTCAAAAACACATCTAAGTAGAAAATGATGTAAAATAAAACTCACTGCAGTTGAGAAGTTGTAAATCAATTAAAAATAAAAAGGTAATTTTATTCTCTAGATGGAAATAGCATGTAAACAAGTACAATAGCACATAAAAGGCTTATGGCCATTAATATAAGAAAGAGAAATATTAGATTTAAGAAAAATCAAAGTAGAAGTGAACATGAATAACTTTTTCTGTATAGCAAGTTCATGAGTAACAAGTTATCCCATGGTTATTTAATAAGGTTAAATGTTTTCTTCGAAAAGAAAATTTATATTCCTTTCAAAGAATCAAGAGTGAAAGTCAAGGTACAAAATTTAAATTAAACTTCTATACAAATACTAAAAAGTCTAAATCACCATTTCTCATAACTTTAAATTAAAGAAATGATAAATAATAAAGATACATTCTATACATAAAACATAATAAATAGCAATAAATCTAAAAATTAAGGATAAATGTTATATAGCTAGATTTTTTTTATATACAACAATTTGTAAAAAAAAATTAAGTTAAACCAAAGAATAAAATTCATCCCTAAAAAATAAAATACTCTCTCCTTTCTCTAACCTAACAGTCGAACCCCTAATTACATTAAAGGAAAACTTGTTAGAGATAGAGAGGTAGTAGAATTCCAAATATTTAAAAGCATTCTCTATAGAAAAATTTGCGGGTTGTAAAATAAAGCAAAAGAATTCGCTGCAGACATTTTACAACAAAAAAAATTTGTTTTGTTCCAAATATGCACTTAGAAAACAAATCTTTTTTTAGTATCATGTTGCCTCTATAAAAAAAAAAGAGGGGTTTGCAGTTGAAATCTGCACTTACCGAATAATCTTCGGGTTCTTCCTAAATGAGGTCTGCAATTACAACACAAACTTTATCTTCGATTGAAATCTAGATGTAAAAATAATCATTTTGTCCTTACAAAACTCTACAGTAGATATCTGCACCTTTTGTCCTTTCAAAATGCAGCAGCTAAAATCTGTGATTCCAAAAAAAAGTCTACTGTTAAAATCTGCACTTATAAACAAATCCAACACAAATACGAAAGCAAACAATCAAAAATATGAAGAACTTAAAACCTAAAGCTAAATTAGGCTCTAAAAAAAAGAACTCAATAACCCATTGATACTAGTGAGAAGAATTTCATTGCCAGTTTGACTATATCAACACCTTTCTCTACAATCTCTATCTTCTTTTTGAACTACAATAGCACCAGCCATGTCAATCTTGTTCCTCATGGTCTAAAGGCTCTTTCTGATGCGATCATCAATGCACCCATTTTTGCCCGAGATGAGGAAGTTGGAATTCATTTTTTGTCGTTGCTATCGCTACAACTAGTAGTGTCCTTGGTTTCAAATTTTGTATTAATCCCAATCTCGAGCATGAACTAGCCCTCACTCTTAGGATCTCAATAGAAAAGAGAGGTAGCTACTAAAAGAGCTACAGAGGAGGACATTAAGTAAGAAAAATGAGGGAACAACTATCTAGCTCATAGGAGGCAACTATGACAGAAAGTGCCAAGGTTACTGCTTCCGAAGCAGACCATGAAAAAGGTGCTTTGTTGGATAATGGAAATGCTCTCCTAAAATGAGCTCTTACATTGTTGATGGATGATTTTGCATCTAGTTGTGAAATGCGAAATATAAGTATGTTAGAGGCAGCTGCAAAGGTTTAAGATTTGGCACTCACTCTATAATTATCTGTGCAAGGCAGAGTAAAAGAATTAAAAAACCCAAAAGAGAAGCTAACCAATCTAAATTGCTAGGAAACTATACCTGATTTAGAGAATAATCAGTGAGAGGAGGTTCATTTGAAAAAGCGAGAAGAAGCACCAGCGTCACAAGGGAGAGGCGAGCTCAAGAATGTCTGCCATAAAGAATAATCCAGACGTTTGTGCCAAGATCGCTAGACAGTTAAAAGTAGCATTATTCTACACTAAAGTTTGTTAAAGATATAATATAAAGCTACATATAGAGAAGAGGTTACTGAAGAAATGGCACGATTGGGAAGTGGAGTTAAAGCCTTAACTGAAGCAAACAGAGGATGCAAAAGCATATATTTTTGAATAAAGAAACTTTCGATGAGGAGGAGGATTTGAGATAAGACTAGGTGTGGTTTTGGTTTTGTCATAGGATAGTGGAGTAGAGTATGGAAGGTAAGAAGAGAATAAGAGGAAACGAGATGGATAGATAGAAGAGGATGGTTGCAGAAGAATGGGTGTCGACTAGAGAAAGAAGAGAGGAAAGGAAGCTTATATAGGGGAAAAATGACCCCCATTGCCCTTAGGGTAATTAGAACCCAATGTCTTAGGAGAGGGCAATTTGGTAATTTCACAAGGAAAAATACCCATAACATCAATTTTAATTAATCTATATTAGTAATACATTTAAATGAATAAACATAAATTAAAACAAATACAATAATAATAAATGATACGGGAAAAAAATTAATTAGGATTTTTTTGAATATAGTTTATATAAATAAATCTAATACACAATTATATATGCAACACGTAAATAATAATAGTAATAAAGGGTATTAAAATATTTTAAGTCATGTTAGTACCCGTGTATAGAATCCAAAAAATTTCTCTTTAGATATGACACAATTAATTTTTTATAAGATTATAAATAATTTTAATTAACAGTAAATATAAATATATAATAAATATGTCAACAAAACAATAATAAAAAAACCAAAAATCATTAAGGATAAGTTATAGTAATTAAATTTTGCAAATTACTTAATTTACTATAGTATTCAAAATAACATTTGATAAATTATACTAAGGATTAGAATTATTCGAGATAATTATAAATATAAATGTAGCGTAAGAATGTTACAATTAAATTAATTTTACCGA
>CANXYI012292905.1:0-15804 GCA_948208565.1 Hura crepitans | reverse complement strand
GAACAAAATTCAAGAGTTTTTTACCCTTATTGTAGCAGCATATACTGTGAAAGACAAATTAAAAGACAGACAGGAGAACTTTTAGAAGAAAAGGTCCTTCATAGGATGCCAGGCTAGTTCAACACTTGAGGCAAGCAAGAGATAGAGAGGTGGCTCCAGTACTTCAACACCATAAAAGTCAGCCCCTGCTCAGAGATTAAGCATAGTAAGGCAATCCAAATCCAAACAATAGTAGAGGCTAACCACTAGTGCCCTAGTCTCTATAGCAAAGAGTACATTACTAGTATGTGGCAGGAGACACAGAGACATATGTTGGAGATCAATTGTAGGAGCTTGCTACATATATGGCTCTAAAGGCCACTACCAGAAGGATTACACAATTAGACCAGACATTAAGGACTCATCCAAACTCTGAGTTTCTTCTCATACTCTAGCTAGGAGCTAAGGAGAGAGTAAAGTGAGAAAGCTAGCATTAGTCAGAGGCCCCGAGTAGAAAGTAACCAGAGGACTGAGGCATAAGCACCAGCTTACCAATATACAATCTAGGCTAGAGAAGAGATGGATTCTCCTGATGTGATAGCCAGTACATTTTATTTCTTTGACTCTTTTAATTTGGCACTAGTAGACCCAAGATCCACATACTTCTACATATACACTGCGGTAGCTCAAAATAGAGGCCTCCAGTCAGAACCTCTAAATACTAACATCCTAGTTAGCAACCTGATAGGATAACATGTAATAATGAACTGGGTGTACAAAGACTGTCCATTATCTATCTAGAGACACACTTTCCCTACCAATCTAATATAGTTACCCTTCAATGAATTTGATGTCATATTGGGAATAGATTGGCTATTTAGACACCATGCAATTATAGACTACAAACAAAAAAAGCTTACTCTCTAGACAGCAAAAAGAGGGGAAATTACAATTGTGGGTGAAAGAACTGACTTTTTATCCAATGTGATCTTGGCAACAATAGCAAGGAAGCTGATCCAAAAGGGTTGTCAAGCCTATCTAGCACATACAGTCAACACCAAATAGGTAGGACCAAATGTGAGCCAAATACCTATAGTGGCAGAATTCCATAATGTTTTTTCTGATGAGTTACTAAGGCTACTATCTAAAAAGGAGATAGAGTTTGCTATTGATGTATATCTAAGCACAACACCTATCTCCATAGCTCCATACAAAATGGCACCTACAGAGTTGAAAGAATTAAAAGTACAACTGCAGGAATTGCTAGATAAAGGGTTTATTAAACCCACTGTCTCACCCAAGGGGGCACCAGTGTTGTTTGTTAAAAAGAAGGATAGGTCACTATGACTGTATATTGATTGCCAATAACTTAATGGGGTGACCATTAAAAATAAAAATCCACTACCCAGGATAGATCATTTGTTTGATCAGCAGAAAGGATTTAGTGTCTTTTTAAAGATAGACTTGAGATTCAGGTACCACTAGCTCAGAATAAAGGAAACTAACATTTTAAAGATAGTCTTTTACACTAGGTACAAACATAATGAATTTCTAGTGATGCCATTTGGGCTAACCAATGCTCCTACAGTATTTATGGACCTGATGAACCGGATCTTTCAACCATACTTGGACCAATTTGTAGTGGTGTTTATCGATGATATTCTAGTGT
Source organism: Hura crepitans (assembly GCA_948208565.1). Taxonomy (NCBI): domain Eukaryota; kingdom Viridiplantae; phylum Streptophyta; class Magnoliopsida; order Malpighiales; family Euphorbiaceae; genus Hura; species Hura crepitans. Next base: position 14,156 of record CANXYI012292905.1, on the reverse strand, counting down.
ATTCTAAAACCAAAGAAGAACATGATTAACACCTCAGGCTAGTATTACAAACATTAAAAGAGAAATAGTTATACTTTAAATTAAACAAGTGTGAATTTTGGCTAAATGAAGTGGCATTCTTAAGACATATAGTGTCAACTAAATGAATCAAGGTGGACCCCAGCAAAATCAAAGTTATGCTAGAATGGAAAGCCCTAAAGAAAGTGACTGAGATTAGAAGCTTCTTAGGATTGGCTGGATACTATAGATGATTTATCAAGGGATTTTCCATGATTATAGCTCTCATGACACGTCTATTAAGGAAAGATGTGAAATTTGTCTAGGATGAATAATGCCAAGAGAGTTTTGACAAACTAAAGGCCATATAGACAAAAGCCCTAATACTCACATAACCAAAACTGGGGAAAGAGTTTGTCATTTATAGTGATGCTTCATATAATAGGCTTAGGTGTGTATTGATGCAAGATGGGAAAGTAGTGGCTTATACATCCAGAAAGCTAAAACCTCATAAGAGGAATTATCTCACTCATGATCTAGAGCTAGGAAAATATAGGGGTATTACCTATATAGTGAAAGATGTTGTGTCTACACAGACTATAAAAGCCTTAAATATTTGCCTACTCAAAAAGAATTAAACCTTAGACAATGCAAATGAATGGAGCTGATTAAGGATTATGATTGCCTTATTGATTACCATCCTGGTAAGGCAAATGTGGTAGCAAATGATTTAAACCGAAAGCTCTTAGGCAACTTAAAGGCTATGAATGTCCAATTACAATATTAAAAAGATAGAGCCTTGCTAGCTAAATTATAGGTGAAACCTGACTTGATACAACAGGTAAAGGAAGCACAACAAATAGATGAACACCTTCATAACATAATGAGCTCAATCAAAGAAAGGAATCTGACTGAACATGAGATTAAAATAGAAGATGCCTGTACTACCATAACCGACTGTATGTACCTAACAGAGAGGACATCAAAAGGTAGCTATTGAAAGAAGCACATAATGCGCCATATGTCATACATTTAGGAAGCATAAAGATCTACCAGGACTTGAAACCTTACTACTAGTGGCTAGAAATAAAAAGAGACATAGCTAAATATATGACCAGATGTCTCACCTACCAGCAAGTAAAAGTTGAACGCTAAGTTCCTTCTGGATTGCTTCACAATATAGCAATACCAGAGTGGAAATGGGAATGAGTCACTATGGTTTTCATCCCAGGGCTACACATGACAAGGAACAAATGTGACATGGTATGGGTGATTGTGGACAGGTTGACTAAAATAACTCACTTCATACCAGTAAGGATGGATTATCTCTTGGAGAAATTAGCACAGCTGTACATTGATGAAATTGTCAAACTACATGGAGTTCCAACATCCATTATCTATATTAGGACCCGAGGTTCAGATCTAGATTTTGGAAGAAACTACACGATACCTTAGGCACTTGACTCACCTTTAGTATAGCATTTCACCCATAAATAGACGGTTAATTAAAACAGACGATCTAGGTGTTAGAGGACATGTTAAGAAGCTGTGCAATTGAGTTTAAGGACAATTGGGATATGTACCTATCACTGGTGGAGTTTGCATATAATAATAGCCACCAGCAAGCTTAAGGATGGCACCTTATGAAGCACTATATGGAAGAAAAAGCATAACCCCTTTGTGCTGGATAGAGTTGGGAGAAACCAAACTAATGGGACTAGACTTGGTCTGAGATGCAAAAAAAAAAGTGAGAATCATTAGAAAATGGTTAAAAGTAGTAACAAATAAGCAAAAATCCTATGCAAATCTAAAAAGAAAACCCATTGAAAATGAAGTTAGAGATAAAGTCTTCTTAAAGGTCTCACCATGGAAAAAGATACTCGAATTTGGGAAGGCAAGTTGAGCCCTAGATTTATCGGGCCATATGAGATGACTAAAAAAGTGGGACTAGTAGCCTATAGGTTGGCATTGCCTCTTGAGCTACAGCAAATCCATGACATATTTCATATTTCTATGCTAAAGAAGTACAGATCGAACCCTTCACATGTGCTAGCAATAGAAGAAATACAAGTACAACTAGATTTGTCATATAAAGAGGAACCAGTTTAAACCTTGGCACAAGAAATAAAGAAACTAAGCAATAAAACAATGCCACTAGTGAAGGTATTGTAAAAGCACCACATATCACAAAAAGCACCATAGGAAAGCAAACAGCAGATAAGGGAGCAAAATCTACAACTATTCACAATTGGTAAATTTCAAGGATGAAATTTCTTAAGAGATGAAGGATTGTAATTGTCAAAAATCTATGTTTCATGAATAGTACTTTTCAGGGCATAAAAGTATTTTTTGTGTGATCGAGTCACACTAAAGAATCCAAAGGGAAGCACTAATCATAAAACTTTGACAGAAAAAATAAATATGAAAATGAAATAATAAGAACTTTTAGCAAAACTAACAAAATTATTTTATGTTGATATCTAGTGAATAGTAACCTTAGTTTGCATCGGGCTGGGATATGCTCGGATGGAGCTAAAAATAGCATACCCTAAAGGTCAAAAATTCTAAATAATCCAATGGTGAAGGAATTAGAATTTTTTGAGGTCATTTGATATTTAATCAAAATTTCTTAACTACGTTAGTAAACAGTTAACATACTTCCCCTTAGAGTTTTGACTCGAGATTTTAGGGGTCTTTTAATTGAGTAAATCATTAATTTTTGGCACTAAAAGTATGATTTTTGGAGACTTTTATGAATTATTTTGCATTTTTAAAGTTAAAACTTAAATAGGACTAATACGGATCATCTGTTCACCACGTAGAGTGATCAGGACCATCCAACCTCTTAATATATAAGTGATTTGGTGTGTGAGAGTGCATAGTAGCTAAATTACACCCATCTTCATCCCTTTTCCTCCCATAGCTAGTGCCATATTTACTCTCTCTCTTTTCCTTCCATTTTTTCTTTCTTTTCTAATCTAAATCTACTCGAAAACCCATGAAATTTATATGGAAATCAATCTTTGAGACACATAGATCTGATTTTATCCTTAGTTTTACAAAAAAATAAAGGTTTCAAGGAGAAATTAGAGCTTTGATGGTTTAAGGTTTTGAATCCCAAAACTAAACCAAAGCCTATTTCGAAAATTGAGCATTTTTTTTAGGTAATTAGATGCACTATAGATCACGGATATACTTTCAATTTTGAATTTAGATGTGTATATAATTTTTTATGAATTTTTCTAATGTTTGATGTATTATGAAATTTAAAGAATGAACAAAGGCACAAGAACTGAGGTGAAGAAAGGTTGTAGGATCAATACCGAGGTGACGTAGAGCATCTCTATAAATGTATTCGATGAAATATGTGCTTATTTCCTAGAATTGCATGAATTCCATAATAGTGTACATTTAAGGTTTAGGTAGATTTAGGGGTTGTGTAACCCTAAATTGGTCACTAGGGTAATTTAGGGTTTAGAGAAGGGTGATGGAACTGATGAAATGGAAAATGGATGAAAAATGAACAAAATATGGAGAATTGAAATTGGCAACTATAATATAAAACTTTTGGGACATAAATGAATTAATGGAATTGTCACATTATAAGGAGAAATAAAAATGTAACTAACCAAAACAATTACAAATGACTCGTAATGAGAGCATGCATGAGTGGTTGCATGTAATTACACAAATGTGGTGCATGAAATGCATGTATATGTGTGAGCATGTGTAGTTCCTAAAACGTAGGTATACATGTGTTATTGATAATAATGTATGACACAAAGTGATAAACCTAATTGGAATGTAATTGGTAAATGAATATTGCATAGTGCAACATCGGTTAAAGGTCACAATACAAATAATGGACTCGTAACACAATGGTATAACAATATGACAATGACAAATGGAAATGATGAATATGTCTTATAATATTAGTGATTGAACATGTATGATATGACATTCATGAGATCGTGATTATGAACAATGTGAGTATCATTTATGAGAATGAAACAAAAGATGGCCCATATATACTAGACAAAACTAGATAAGTTGATCGGTCAACTAGGGAATTGCAGCTGCTAGTATTATTTACCCACTACCCAGTAGAGTATTAAGACCTTTATGGTTAGGAGACCTATATGATCAAGATTGGGACCTTTGGGTCAATAATTATGATTTATTTAGAGCTCCTTACATTTGATTACCCTATATATGGTGATTATTGGCTGGTGTAGCAGCACAAAGGTCTAAAATGTAGACCATTGCACAATGGTACCCCATTATCTAGTATCAAAGGTATGTCTCCCAAGTATGGTCTAAACATAAATGATATTAATGAAATACAAGTATATATAATGTATACGACAGTGGTATGTGACCTTTAAGAAAAAGGCTCGAGAATAAACATGTAAGTTATAGCTCATAGCATTAATGAACATAATAACTAGTAAAAATAATTGACACATAGAACTCAATGCATACAAGTAACAATAATCACGTAACTAAGGTAAGTTAACTGGAGATAACACAGGTAAGAGGTAGCATAGAGGTTAAAGATACAAATGGGAATTTAGAGTGCATGAATATCAGGAATGTATGACATAAGGCGTGTATATTTTATCAAATGCACCACTAAACATATTGCTTAACGCATCATGTTTTCTCGATATATAGATGGTGGATAAATCTAGCAATAGTCTAAGCCTCAAGTGACAGTGGTACAATGCCACTCAAACAACCTCAGCCTGGTATAACTTGTTTTTCTTTGTGTGTGTGATGTTTTAGTAGTGGTGGCACTCATATTTACATATGTAAGGAATGGGTCCAGTATAGTGACATATATACATTATTATCATGTAATGTATGTTTATTACAGGATGATACTAAGCTTGAGATATTGATTGTGTTTGAGACATGATTGATGACGTATGTGCTGACTGATGATGATTGAAGGTCAGAAGGACCCAAATAATAGTGGTTGAGTTTAAGATTATTATAGAAGTGTTATTTCTATAGGTTTATTTCAAGACAGGTCACTGGACAGCCATTATTCTGTCGAATTTTTGTCAACCATAATAGTAGAGTCTTATATATGTATTGACATAACATTGGTGTCAAAGTTACACATGGGCCCCCGATGCTCATGATGTGGACACATAACTGGGAATAGGTTAATGTGTCATCTCTTATTCAGGCTAGCAATGGTTTAGATAAAAGGTGTCACAATGTGCCATCTCTCATTCAAATTCGGTTACCGGGTCAGGTGAGGGGTGTCACATTCTAGATAAATATTTCTTATCTCATACATGCACTATGTTAGAAAAACATGTTTTGCAAATTTCATTAAAGCAGAGGCAACTGTAAGCACTAGTTTCTAAATCCCTATAAGCTTGATAATGATAACTAGAGATATAACTCGAGTAACGGAATACCTTTGCAATAGTGGGGAAATTTCTCTCTAGGGGTAAAATTGTCATTTTGTCACTTAGGAAAAGAAGAGTTAAAATAGGTTTAGAATGGATAAAGATTGTTCACAAGACTTAGAAATAGTCCCTAGTAGAGAGAAAATGAGAAATGAGAGTGAGTGGTTTCCACTTATAAGTCATAAAAGCACTAAAATCTCCCTTTAGCAAAAGAACCACCGCGTAGTGTTTTTATTCATCTATGCAACAATTTCAAATAGCTATATAGAACTTTTTTAAAAGTTAACAGACCTAATAAAATTGTGTTCTAATCCAAATACCTTGTCTAGAAGCCTAGAGTTCATATAGAATCCTACCAAGCTTGTTCTGATGCGCCTATACATCAAAAGTAGATTGAAAAAGGGACTAAAACACCTTAGGTTAATACCTATAAATAGCCTTCACTTCTCCATTTATGGATCATTGAAGAAATTCAAGAGATTGCTCAACAAGAGTGCTTTCTTGAAATTCTTAAGAGCTTTAATTGAGTTCTTGAGAGTAGCAATATTTTGATCCATTCAAAATAATAAAGAAGGTTAAAATGAGGTTTTCAGAAATTCGATGTTCTTTCATAACCAATCATTCATGAGCTTGAAGCTTCATAATTAGTCAGTCCTAAGTGCCATATCTTGTTTTATTCATTATCATAATCATGTTTTCAATATGCTTGTAAGTTGTATTAAAATCATGTTTTTTTTATATAAAATACCTTTACATCATGTTTTTTCATAATAAAACTCATTTTCAATTTTTATTCACATAATTTTGCATGGTAGAAGTAGTTAAGATCATGTTTTTCAATCCATACATGAATAATGGTATCATTATAGGAGAATTATATTGCATATTAAAGTCATATTGATCAAAATTCTGTACTGTGTTTTATTATAAACTTTTTATTTATTTTACCACTATTATATCATTTATATGCTTGATGTGAATATTAGATCTTAGAAAATTACAATGTATTAGAAAAACATAGTTTCACTAGTTAATACGGAAAATGTACACTGAATAATGGACATAATAATTATTAAGTATCTACCATAAATCCAATTATTTGATAATCAATAGCTTGTTCTCTATCTTGGATGAAAATACTTATGAAAAGTTCATTGATTCTCGATTTGTACCGAGTAGCGACTCCTGACATTTCTTGTTGCGAGCTTATCTAACTCACAACATTTTAAGAATTTGACTTTGAACTAAATAGTAATTATAATAATTATTATTAAATTTATTTTAATAATTTAAAAATTTTAGTGAGTTTATTTTTATTTAAAAAAATTTCACTCCATATATATATTATTTAAAAAAGTTTTCTTCACATTTCATATTTATATATAATATAGACAATTATAAGTAAGACTCTCATGTATGATTTTCTTTACAATTAAGTTTTTAATATAAAATTTTTCTAATTAAATTTCTAATAAAATCGATCGTTCCTAAATAAAATCTTTAATAAAATTTTTTTTTCAATTGGAACCTAAGGTTATTGATTGTTTTTTAATTGAATTCTCTATCTAATAAGACTGTTAATCCTTGAAAGCATAAATTGCCATATTTTATGCATATTTTGTGCAACATACTTCATGCTTAAATGGGATGAAAAATTAATTTTATATGGCTAATTTAATTATCTGATTAAATACATATTGTTAAATTGAGCAAATGTCAAGCTAGATCAAAATCCGATCAGAACTGAACAACCAAAAACTTGAAAATGAATCATTTATACAACCTAACCTTACCTAAAATATATTCGAGACCTGACTTGAACAATTTAAAATTTTTCGGAGCTTAATCCAAACAACCAAAAATTTTTCAAGGCCCAATACAAACAACTCAAAAATCACAATTAAAGAAAATTCATAGTTTCATAACTTATAAACCACTCAATATCACATTAAATTATCACAATTAACAATAAAATATTAATTTTAACAAAAATTCACAAATAAATTCATCAAATTCAAAATGTAAATCTCAAAATTAAATAAATTATAATTATTTTATAAATTCAATTAACAAACTAAAAATAAAAATTAATAAAATCACAGTTCGAATTTCACTCAAAGAAATTTGACCCGACCCGAAATCTAATATTTACAAAAAAAAAATTAACTCAAGCTAATCTCGACCCAATTAATTCAAAAAATTCGATTTAACTCAATCAGATTATTTGAATCGAGCCTTTTTACTTCGTCCTAATTATTAATATTAGAAATCTAATTGAAGAAAAATATATGTTAAAGATGTTATTAAAAATAGAATTATACATTGACTTTTTTATTCATAATTATTAAAAAATTGTATAGTTTTCCAAAATATTTAACAATTATTCAATTCATATAGTTTTAAAAGATTTCAAAAGTAGCTTAGGGCTTCAAGCGTTTTTTAAGTTTAAGTTACTATTCTTGTAATGAGGACAATAACTTTCTTATCTTGCAATTCATTTCAAATGAGCTGATTTTACAATGAAATTATAACTCTAAATTAGAGTAATTTGTATAGATCATTTTTCAATTATTAACTTTATATTTATTATATTATTTAACTTTACTTTGTATCTAAAAATTCTCTAAATTTATAATTTTTTCCTCAAAAGTTTTTGTGACCTGCTATAATAGGTTAACTTTCTAATTTTAATAAATAAATTTAGCTTTTTTATTTTTAATCTCATTCTAAACTTTTTATTTTCCTTCTAAATTTGTATCAAGACCAACTGTAGAGATTATTATATTTTTATCGAGAATGAGAGTGGTTAGTGGAGTTATCACCTGGCCTCTACACCAAGACCTCTGATCTTCTGTACCAGAAAGGTTCGGAATTCAGATCGTATTTATGCCTAAATAATATGCCTTCTTTGTATATTGTAATTTTTATTAATCCCGTATCAAGCATAAATGTATTATATTTAAAGTAGTTATGTCATCTTTCCATGTATAAAAAGTAAATTGCAATTTTTAAAAGAAATATGACAAGTACATTGTACATCTAAAAAGTGGGTCATTCATTAGTTATAATATGGCCTGACAACTACCCGTAATTCCACAGGAATTGGTGGTAATTGCCCAACTCCCATCTCTAAGAGATTGCCCTTTATTAAAATACATTTTTTATGTGACTTTTGATTAAAGAAAACTTAAAACCATTTTATTTAAGAAAATACCAATTAATTATGTATAAAATCATTTGATGTGAAAGTTAAGCAATTGAGGTGTAAAACAGGTTATTTACTACCTATTACAACCCATAATAAATAAAAAGAAATAATATGTACAAAATCAAAGAAAATAATCCAAAGTATAAAATTGGTCATGTTCGTACGGCGTTAGGTCCGTGCGGACTCTGTGAGGCTCCAAAATATGTCCGTGCGGACTATTGCTTGTAAGGGTTATATGTCTGCCTGGACTATTGCTCCAATGATAAGGGTTACTTGCATACAATTCAAAAGAAGAGATTAATAACACCAAATAGTGGTCTATAAGGACCTAATGACAATGTCAAATAGAATGATCATACAATATGATATAGTTATAGGCGCATGCTAACATGGTGAATAGAATATGTTAAAACATAATAGACAAGGCAAACATGATATTGTTATCGTACCATGGTCCGCACGTACCTCATATTACATACATATTCAATTTACAGGTCCGTGCGGACCTTTTACCACATACGTATTCAATTAATAGGTTCATGCGGACCTTCTATCATTCAAAATAGGTCCGTGCAGACTTAGTCATCAGTTCAAGAATATAAGTGCGATTACAATTTTCCATGAACGATTAAAACATTCTTAAACCAATTTGAGAGGTTAACATACTCCTATAATTGTTATGGGGATTACATAGGACCACCTCACATGACAATTAATCATAGGAAATCATCGGTTAAGCAAACAACTCAAATAAATTAATAAATATAATGAAAAAAACCTTAGATCTTACCTTGAAATTAGCACCAAGCAATAAGACAATGGTTAGGTTTTGGAAGAATGATTATTTTAGTGAGGGCTTAGGACTAGTAAAACTAATCTTTTGTCAATTGTCTTCAATTATGTCTTCTGTGTATTCCTCTCCTATTAGGTCCTCCTTCCTCTTTTTTCATACCCCAAAGTGAGTATTTATAGGCTTAAGGCTTGGGTATTCCATCCAAAGGAGGTAGAATCCCTCTAGGTTTAGGATTCAGTGCCTGAATAGGAATTCTGCACTTCTGGAAGTTTTTTGTTGGTAGGTCCATGAGAACTTGTATGACTTAGTTCCTGCGGACTTAGGCATGGTTTTCCCGTCGGTCCGTAGGCTTTAGGCCAGGTTGGATAAGTCCATGCGAACATGGGCTTTGGCCTATCCGTGCAAACCTCATAGCATTAAGTCTGTGCGAACTTGTACCATATTGGTCCGTGTGGACTTGGATTTTAGATTACTTGCCTTGTTGCTTAAGCCTGTCTCTAGTTATCATCATAGGCCTAAAAAGGTGAATGGATCCATACCGCAAGGGCTTTGCCCCCGCACCCCCATTAGAATCAGTGTTGGACTTACCGACATAGATCCCCATTTTTTATTCAATTCAGGTCACATCGCAAGCTTTTCAAGTCAGATTAAAGTCCAAATATATAAGAAAGTCCTAGACCCAAAATCGAGGCATCTACACCAACCTAAACAACTTAAATAATATGATATCACAAATAAAAAAATAACTTTTTTATACTCTATAAACTACTACAAATTACATTAATTCATCACAATTAATCATAAAATTCTATTTCAACAAAAGTTTACAAATAAATTTATTAAATTCAACATATAAACATCAAAATTAATATAAAACAGAATTTTTTCATAAATTAAGTAAAAATTAAAAATAATAAATAATAAAATAGTAGTTCAGGTTGAGCTATTCGGGTTTTACCCTAACAAACTCGATCTAAATTTTTCAAAATTTTTAATCTGATATGTCCTGAATAAACCAAAAAACTCAAAAGAATTAGTTCAAGTTGGTTGGGTTAAAAATTATTTTGGGTTATTTAAGTCAGGTTCTTGAAAAAATTTTAACCCAAACTCATTTTTTTCCTTTTTTTTTGTCATTTAAGTTGGGTTAAAAAAATTTTAAAAATTCAAGTTTCAAGTCAAGTTCGTTGGAGTAAAACCAAACAACTTAACCCAAACTAATTTTTTATTATCTTTAATTTTAATTTTTGCTTAAATTTATGAATAAATTATATTTTATATTAATTTTGAGGTTTATATATTAATTTAATGAATTTATTTATAAACTTTTGTAGAAATAGTAATTTATGATCGACTATGATGAATTAATATAATTTGTGATGGTTTTATATCGTATAAAAAAAGTGACTTTTTTTGTGATATTTGGATTGTTCACATCGAGTTTTTTAAATTTTTTGAGTTGTTGAAGTCAGCCTTGGTATGAATTTAGAGTGAAATGAAAAGTTTAAAGTAAGATTAAAAAAAATAAATTTTGAAATTAAAGTTAGAATATTAACCTATTATAGTAGGTTATAAGGACTTTTGAAGAAAAAAGTTCTAAATTTAAAGACCTTTTAGAAACAAAATAAAGTTAAAAGATACAGTAAGTATAAGATTAATAGTTATAAGATGATCTGTGCAAATTACTCCTTTGAATTAAAGTGGCATTGTCCTTCTAATGACGATAATTTGTACACTTAGTCTCTGAACTGAAATTTCATTACCTATTTGGTCTCTCATATTTATTTCTTTTCTAGAATTTATCTCAACTTTTAAAATCTTACTTCAAAACTCCATGCCACCTACTGTAGCCAGTTTCTCCTAATAGAGTGCAGATTAAGTAGCAATGTAAGATGATGACATCAACATAAGCATAATTTGTACACTTAGTTTTTGAACTTAAGCCTTATTACTTATTTGGTCCCTCGTATTCATTTAGTCCTCAAAATACATCTCAACTTTTAAAAACTTACCTCAAAACTCTTTGTAGCTGGTTACTAGTAATAAATCGCTTAATTGGCATCCACGTCTCTATTTAATACATGTATTATGATGAAATGATAAAAACGCGTTTCCAAAATTTGACTTTGGAAAAATATCTACAGTTTCTTTATTCCTATGAAAAATTATCAAAATTTTTCTCTTGAAAAAATAAGACGCTTCTCCTTTTCCTTTCAAAAATCGATAATTGATCTTCATGCAAGTAAATTAAAAAAAAAACATAAACTCTTTAATCTACTTGTTAAAAAAAAAAGCTTTTCAATCCCCAAGATTCAATTTCAAAAATAATTAATTCAATTTTTTCAAGCAGATTAAAGAGGATTAGGATTTTTTTCATTTACTTGCATGAAAATCAATTATTAATTTTTAAAAGGGAAAGAAGAATCAATTTTTTTAAGAAAGTTTTCATAGAATTTTTTTAAAAGTTAAAATTTGGGAAAACTTTTTGTCATTTCATCATAATACTTGTATTAAATGGAAGATGTGAACGCCAGTTAAGTAATTTACTACCTACAATCGATTAAAAGGAACTCTAAGGTAAGCTTGTAAAAGTTGAGAGATATTTTGGAGACAAAATGAATATAAGGGATCAAGTTGATAATGAGACTTATATTTAGGGACTAAATGTGCAAACTACTTCGAAGTTTATACTGATGTTATCATCCTACAAAGTTGTTTTGTTAGTACTCTATTGAAAAAAAAATGACTATAACATATGATATAGAGTTTTGAGGTAAATTTTTAAAAATTAAGATAAATTATAGAACAAAATAAATATGAGAGATCAAATAAACAATGAAACTTAAAATTGGTGATTAAATAAGCAAATTACCCTTCTAATAAGCATTGTTCTTTTGGTGAGGACCACGCACTTACTTTACTTTAAAATAACTAATAAAAGTTAAATTAAAAAAAAAATAAGTCCTCCATCAATAAGCAAAACGAAAAAGAAAATGTGGAATAAGTCGCCAAGAACATAACATGTAACCCAAGAACTCATAGTTTTTGAATAAACGTCTCTCTTCTCTAGCGCTATTCATTTTCAATTTCCACTATATATTCGCTTTCGCTCTTCCTCTTCTCCGTCATCTCCTCTTTTTCTTTCTTCATTTTTTATCCCGTTCTTCTTCTTCTTCTTCTTCTTCTTCTTCTTCTCTCATAGTTCCTCCTGCTGCCATGGAAACCCCAGAACCTTCCCCAAGAAACACTTTCTCTAATGATGGTGGACCTAGTCCTTCGTTTATGTCCAGACTCACTGTTGTGGGTAGTGGCAATCGGGGTACTGTTGCGGGTAGTGACAATCGGGGGACTGTTGCTACTAAGGTCATTGCTTCTAACACTCTTAAGCTCAGTTCTTTTCATGGTATTTTTCCTTCAAATTCCAGTTTTTAAGCTTTCTTATTGCAATTTCCATTTGATTTTCAGAATATTCCAGTTAACCTCCATTTGGTTTAGCTGATTAATCTAATGGATAACGAATACTTATTACTGATATTCGATTGCTGATATTTGATATCTAAAATATTATCAGTGTTTGGTAAAATTTTATAAGCAGTTATTATTTTTATATTAAATTACTATTAAGGGTATAATTTATTTATCTATATATATGCTATATATTTTTTTCATTTATTACATATATAACAATTAAAATAATCTACTTAAAATATATTTGCACATATATAAGTAAAGAATTAAAATTATGATTATTATTATCATCATTGTCATCATCTATGTTTTAATATTTATTTTTATTATTTATATGAATAAAAAATTTTATTAATATAAAATGATGAAAAAATTATAATTACTAAAAGGGTATTATAATACAAATAAAAAAAATAAAAAATCAACTATCAGTTAATAAAAAAAATTCTATAGACAAAACTTTTAAAATGGCAATTAATTAAAAAAAGAAGCAACTTATTAAAATAAAAAAAAAAGCTATTAATAATTAATTAAAATTATTTACCAAATTATATTATCACAGTTATTAAAATAAAAAAAATAACAGTTATTCCAAAAGCTAAACCAAACATCATTAATATCCGGATTCATTAGGCTTGCTTGTGGGGAAAAGTAACGAAGAAAAGAAAAAAATTATAACTTTTGATCCTGTCGTCTATAATCAAGGCTTTTACGAGATGGGTCCGTTTTGGTTTCCAATGATTATTTGATTTAAGTTTTTTTTATTTTATTTTAATTTCATATTAAAAACTATGATTGAGACACATGAAAGATATGACTGTATTAAGGATTTGTTATTTCCTCAAAACCAAATTAAAATTTGATGATAAAAAGTACTAATTTCAAATATTTTTAATTTGAAAATTTTCAAGTGGAATTCAGATGAACTGAGAATGTGGGTCTTTGAGGAGACATTACCAAGTGGTGTGAAGCTAACTTATGTCATTAATCCAACCAATGCAATAGAAGTGTATTTAATTGTAATTTTTTAAATTTTTTATTTTTAAAAAATTATTTAGGTGTATTTAATTAAAATTTTTTAAAAATATGTTAAAAGTTTAGAAGTATTCAATTAACGCTTTTAAATTTTTTTAAAAATTTATAAAACTCTCAAAATATTTAATCACAACTTTTTAAAATTTTACGTGTATTTAATTATGACTTTACTTTTTGAGTATAATGACTTTTATAGATTTTTAAAAACTTTTTAGTTAAAAATTTTTATATTCAA
>CANXYI012292881.1:0-10194 GCA_948208565.1 Hura crepitans | reverse complement strand
CTATAGAGAAATTACCTCACTGAAAACAAGAACTCGGCTTGAGAATAAAGGTGTAATGAATGAAGCACAAAAGTGTGGAGTTGTTAGAACAAGGATTAGAACAAGAATGAAATGCATTCCACCACTTTTCCTTTTTATTTCTCACGCTTTTTAATTGAAATAACTTGAGCCTATTTATAACAAAAAGGTTTTTTTACTGTTAAAGAAATAGTATTTGTCTATTTGAGTCAGAAAAATACTTTTCAAAAATTCTATCCGTTATTTTGTCTTTTTTTATTTAGAATACTGTTATAGAATACTTGGTTAGATTAGAGCATATTATTCTAGATGATCCGTTCTAAATCGATTTTTTGGACAACAATTTTTAGAAGAAAAATTTGCATGATTAGGTGAGTGTGTGATCTCTAATTTCATTCTTTATATAAATAAACTCTCAGAAATATAAAATTTTCACACACTTCATCTTGATCTCTTTGTCTTTGTAGATCTTTCATATTCCTTAATTTTTTCATGTAGAGCACCTGAAATACTTTGACACATAGATATTATAAGGTTTTTTGGAGATCATCAAAATTTATGATTGTAGCCTTACGAAGCCAACAATCTTTTTATCCAAATTTGCTCTAATTCAGATAGATAAAAATTGAATTCATATTGAGTGGCCAAGTAATTGGTAGAAAAATAAAATGAAAAATTAATTTTAATGTATTAAAGTATAAAAAGATAAATAAATATAAAAATGACTATGTGCTAAGAAAAATTAATTAAATAGAAAATTAATTATAGTTATTTTAAATAAATATAGGTGATTTTTAAAAATAATTAAATTTTTAGTGATAGTGATAAGTATTTTTTAACTGTCACTAAAACATAATTTATGTTAAAGTTAATAGAAATTTTAACTGAGGGGTTAAATTATTAAAATATTAAACATTAGAAACTTAATTGCTATAAAATATATTTTAAGATTTGAATTATTAATACCTCGACATATTGGAGCTAATTTGCAGTTATCTCTAAAAAATATTTAGTATTTTTGTTTTGATTTAAAAAAAAATACTTATTATTTATATGTAAAAAAATTGAAATTAAGTTATGCTATTTTATTGATAAAATTAGATGCAATTTTTTCATAGCAAAATTAAAGTTATAATTATTAGAAATTTTTATTATTAAATTTTCACAACAAAATGCGATAAAATTGTGTCTTTTATGTTAATTTTATATGAATATAATTTATTTATTTAAAATTTTATAGGATTTTTTTTAAAGGTTTGATTCAATACTGCAAAACAGATATGATGAAATTTTTAATTTAATTTGTTTGTTGAATTTTTTTACATCTTTAATTATTAGAAATTTTCACAGCAAAAATAATATAAAATTATGCCTTTTATATTAAATTTTGTTTAAATATAATTAGTTAATTTAAATTTTTATAGATTTTTTTTTATAAAAGCTTACTTCAATACTTCAAAAAAGATATGTTAAAATTTTTAATATAAGTTGTTCGTTGAAATTTTTTTACTTACATGTTTAATTAGTAGAAATTTTTTTCTTTTATTCTTTTTAATTAAGTTGTATGTTTGACTTTTTAAGAATATATTGTGCTTTTTTTAAAAAAAATTATTAGTTTCATAAAATTATAAATGGTACTTTTTTGAAATAAAATGTTTTACGTTATTTAATTAAATGTTTTATATATTTATCACATAATAGATTTAATAAATGTTAATTTCTTATATTAGCCAAATCTTCTGCTTAATTTTTTTTATACTCTTGAATGAGTTAAAATAACTTATTTCATAATAATTTATTTATTTATTATTTAAAGTGAAAATAAAGTTGGGTGTGGGGTGTTATAACCTATATTTTTTACGAGCATCGATGGTATCCACAATTCAATAAAAAATGATATTATTTTAAGTGTGTTTTATCAATTTCCAATTAATTTAAATTTAAAAAATGTTATTCATAATATTTAATATAAATAAACTTAACCAAAAACATATTGATAAACTACATTCCAGTACACATATGCATATCTTAAAAATACACATACATTTATAACAGGTAACAAATAAAAATATTATTTTATTAATTGAAATATATTTACACAATTTTGATGTTTCAAACGTTTACAATTACATTGTACATTTAATCACTAAGTACATTACTTTATATGTTATATATTTTTTTTATTCAAATAAAAAATACATATATAACATTTACTAAAACTTAAATAATAAGGCCAACAGGTCGTTATGTTTTGATTTCTTACTCTACCGTCTTGAACCATGATATAAAATTTATATATTTCTATATAATTTCTACTTTTAAACTTTATACCAATTCAATTTCAATACTTATAATACGAGTAAATTTGTATTTACTATATCCTTATATTATAAATTTTAAATATCATAATCTCAATTCTTTCGAAATTTCATCTATTTATTTATTTTTTTACTATATTTAAATAAGTTAATTGATATAATATTTCCATCTTTATTATCATTTATGTGATTTTATTCTTATGCAATTAATCAAATAATATATTTATATGTAACTTAATTTTGTTAATATTGCATCGATCTATATTTTATTTTTACATATATTATGTGATGCCTTTGATATCCTATAATAGTTATTCATACTAAATATCGGGATATGTAACATATAAGATATTGAAATATCCATATAGTATGTAACTTGTAAGGTATAATGTGCCCAAATAACAAGTAAGGGACCGAGTAACATGTAAGGGAGTAGTTCTCCCCAAGTATTCATGTAAGTATTGAAGTGCCAATCATGCATGCAACTGCATGAAATAAAAGTTCCCTAGTTGGATAATTGATGTATCCTAGGCCCTATCACTGTCTAGATTATCAGGGCATTATAACAATTAAATTTCTCATATTTAATTATTTTTTATGTGCATTTGCACATATGCGAATAAACAATTTATCACATTGTATGTGACCCCTGCATTCATTACATGTATCAGTTTTTTAACAAATTTTATATTTCCATTTTTTCAAACTACAATTTATTTTTTTATATCATAACATTTTTGACATTATTAATTCACGTATATTCAAATATTTATTGTAGAAGTTTCTCTTGTAACTAAAATAACTGTCAGTTAGTTCAGTTAATTGTAACTGTCAGTCAGTTAGTTTCAGTTTTCATTCTGTTATAATAGTTAGTCCATTCCGTTATCAGCTCATTCTATTATGTCTTAGTTAGTAGCAGTTACTAATTGAATCTATAAACATGAGCTGATATTGTATATAACAGCATGCTTAAGGTGTGAATAAAGCTGAGCAGTTATTTTTTATCTTCTCTGCAAATCTGAATAATCAGATTTGTTCATGGTATCAGAGCCAGAGTTTAGGGATGCAGACCCAATATGTACCATAGGAAGATTAGTCCGTGAAATCTTTGACATGCTGCATTTAAAAGGATAAACATCTTCGTGAAAGACAACATCCCTGGAAATAAGACAGCATTCATCTATAAGACTGTATACTTTAAAACCCTTTTTGGCCAGGAGAATGACTAAGATATATGCCTTGATGAGCTCTAGTAGCAAATTTGTCCTTTCTTGGGCTTGTATTTGTGTAAAAACATAAGCAACCAAAAACTTTGAGTGAGTTATATATTAGTTTCTTGTTGAACAATAATTCATTGGGAGTTTTCCAGGAATGAACAATAGTTGGCCATCTGTTTATCAAATAAGTAGCATGAAGAATACTGTCACCCCAAAATTGCTTTGGCAGAGATGCTTGAAGCATTAAAGCTCTTGCCACCTGAAGAATATGCTTGTGCTTTCTCTCCACTGTCCCATTCTGCTGTAGAGTATAAGGATAACTTTTTTGATGTAAGATGCCATACTTATGAAGCAGATCCTGGCATTTACTACTGAGGAATTCAGCTCTATTATCTGATCTCAAAGTTTTGACTTGTGCAGAAAATTGTGTTTGGACCATGGTGATGAAATCATTAAGAATATCATATACTTGAGATTTGTGTGTCATTAAGAAAGTCCATACACACTTGCTATACTCATCAACTATAGTTAGAAAATAATGTGCTCCTGATAGGGAAGGCTGATTATAGGGTCCCTAAATATCCACATGAATTAATTCAAGTATTTGTGTGATAGAAGTGGTACTTGTTGGGAATGAAACTCTAGTTTGTTTTGCTAGAGGACATACATCACAAAATAAATCTTGCATTTTATCATATGGATAATGAAAACATGTGAAATGTTGTATTACAGCATAAGATGGATGACCCAATCTACTATGGAGTAAAGCAATTGATAGCCTTGTATTGGTTGTATAAGCTACATTATTGCTATTTATATCTAAAACAAAAAATAGATTACTGCAGTCTACTTGAAAAGATTGCTTGTTGACCACATATAGATTCCCAGCAACTTATCTAAGGCTAATTGTTTTGTTAGTCTTGAGGTCCTATAAAACACAGTGATTAGGATAGAATCTGAACTGAATGTGTGCTTGTTTGGCCAATTTATTGACTGATAGTAGATTATGATTGAAGTCTAGAATATATAAGACATTTTTGAGGACTAACTGTGGACTCAGGACAACAGTCCCTTGGAATTGAACTGCAGTGGTATTGCCATTGGGAAGATAAACTGCGGTTGGTCTATCAACTGGATATAATGTCATGAATGATGCTTTATTGGCACTTATATGAGTTGATGCTCCTGTATCCACTATCCATGTGTTTGTTACATCATCATTGGAATAGGTATTGGAGGCAGAATTAAAAGATATACCTGCATACTCCACAATGGTTAAGTTTGTGTGTTCTGTGTCCATGAAATGCTTCCCTTTTAGGATCTTGGCTAACTCCTGTTGCACTATGGCTGTAATAACTTGAGTATTATTCCCCAGCTCCTTAGCATCATCTGTTTCATCAAAAGGAACTTCAGCCAAATGAACTTGTTTTCCTTTGAAATTGCCTTTGCTCGCAGTAGTTCTCTGCTGTTGTTTAAGCTCTTTCCACCAGTTTGGATAGCTATGAATCTTGAAGCAAGTGTCTTTGTCATGCCCAGATATATTACAATGATCATAGAATTTATCCTCTTTATGTCTATTGTCCTTCCTTTTCCCATTAAACTTCACATTTTATCTGTCATTGGAATGTCCTCTAACCAGCATTACACTAGCATCCAGAGGATCAGCTGAAGTGATGTGAATCTGGCGTTGCTTCTCCACTTATGCAATTATAGTATACACTTTGTCTACTATTGGCAAGGGTTCAGATGCTAAAATTTGACTTTGGATGTTGTCAAAAGATTGATTCAACCCCATGAGAAACTGTAAAACTTTATGTTTTGAGTCAATGGCTTCAAGCTTTTTGTTCAGATCACAGTCACAGCCATTACAGTTACAGATAGGTGTTGGTTCCAGGCGATTGATTTCATCCCAGCACTTTGAGAGTTTACTGTAGTACATTGATAGAGAATTGTTTCCTTGTTCTATGGAAACAATCTCACGCTTGATCTGATAGAGTTGAGGACTGTTATTAGTGTCTCTAAATCTCTATTCTAGTTTGTCCTAAAGAACTTTAGAACTAGGACTATAGATGAAAGAGTCAGCTATCTCCTTTGACATAGAATTCAAGATCCATTGTTTAATCATACAATCTACTTTTCTCCATCGTTTATACTCATTTACAGCCTCTGGTATAGGAAGAGTGCCATTAAAAAATCCTAGTTTATCTTTAGCTTCTAGGGAATTCATAATTGATACACTCCAGCTCATATAATTGGAGCCATTGAGAGGAACAATCACTAAAATCATACATGGATGATCAGAACTGTGTAGCCTTAATAGATCATCATCAGATTGGACCAGATTGGTGGAAGCATGATTTTTGCTCTGTGTTGCCATGATGAACAAAAGAACAACTGAAAAAATTTCAGTTTGAGAAGATACAAAGCCCGAGCAGAAATGATGAATGATAATAAAGGTTAAGAAGGAGAGATTAGGCAAAAAATCAACTATAATGGATCTCCTATAGCTAAACTTGTTACTGTCAGAATTTTGATAGCATTGTCATCAGCAAAAGCAATGGAAAATTCAATAACTTGACATCAATAATGCCTTTTTACATGGTCATATTGATGAAGAGTTATACATGTTACCACCAGATGGATATTATAAGGCTAAACCAGGCCAAGTTTGTAAGCTTAAAAGGTCTCTTTATGGACTTAAACAAGCTTCAAGGCAGTGGAATCTGGAGCTTACGAATCAGTTGTTGCAGTATGGATTCACATAATCAGTAAGTGATCATTGCTTATTTGTTTACAACAAGAATTCTATATTTCTTGCCATTGTAGTTTATGTAGATGATATATTGATCACTGGTAGCTCCACACAAGATATTGCAGCAGTTAAGATTTTTCTTAATAAAAAATTTAGTATCAAAGATCTAGGTGATGCAAAGTATTTCCTAGGACTGGAAATAGCTAGATTAACACAGGGGACCTATGTCAACCAGAGAAAGTATACTTTAGATCTTATTTCTGAGGCTGGATTGATGGGTGCAAAACCTTTATAACTCCTTTGCAAAGGGGATTGAAACTTCATGAAAATGATGGTGAACATCTTAATGATCCTCAACCATACAGAAGACTTGTAGGAAGGTTGCTATATCTCAATTTCACCAAGCCTGATATTACATTTGCTGTATATCAATTAAGCCAATTTGTTCATAAGCCTACAGTGAATCACATGAATTGTGCATTACATGTGCTCAAGTATCTAAAGGGATGTCCTTCTTTAGGCTTGTTCTTTCCATCTAACAATCCTTTGTCACTCAAAGCATACTCGGATGCAGATTGGGCAGCATGTTTTGACACAAGGAAATCAATTACAGGGTTTGCTATTTTTCTAGGAGATTCACTCATATCTTAGAAGTCTAAAAAGCAAGTAACAGTCTCTAAGTCTTCTGCAGAAACTGAGTACAAAAGCATGGCTTCCACTGTTTGTGAAATTCAATGGCTTACATATATCCTGAAGGATTTTTCCATATCCTTACAGCTTCCTATTTCCTTACAGTGTGACAACAAAGCTGCTCTACATATAACAAATAACCCTGTATTTCATGAAAGAACTAAACACATTAACATATATTGTCATGTTGTTCGTGAACAGCTTAAGAATGGTCTTATTAAGACATCACATGTTAGCTTATCCTTAAAGGTGGCAGATATCTTTACAAAGGCTCTTGACACACCTTCTTTCTGCAAGCTTAAATCCAAGTTGGGCTTGGTTGATATTCACCAAGTTCCAACTTGAAGGGGGGATGTAAAAGTTTCTCTTGTAACTAAAATAACTGTCAGTTAGTTAGTTTTAGTTTTCATTCTGTTATAATAGTTAGTCCATTCTATTATCAGCTCATTCTGTTATGTCTTAGTTAGTAGCAGTTACTAATTGAATCTGTAAACATGAGCTGATATTGTATATAACAGCATGCTTAAGGTGTGAATAAAGTTGAGCAGTTATTTTCTATCTTCTCTGCAAACTTCTATTTTTCTTCTTTGCAAATCTGAATAATCAGATTTGTTCATTTATTAACTCCTTTTTACACTTTAGCATACTTTCAACTTTTCATATTTTTATTGTATGATTTTAACAATGGCATACCAAATATTTTTAAAACACTCTATAGATGTACTTAATTAATTGTGCTATAATTATATTTCTTATCTAATTATTTCTTTTTAAACGCATATTGATTATGTACTTAATGTAATTTGAAATTACATATACTATTTATTTTAATTCATAATACATGTATTCACTTATACTTTATATAATTCTATTCTTCATTCTATTATACATTTATGTTTTTACTATTTAATCGATTTTCTTAAATTTATTAAAATTTAATCATCTTATATAAATTTTCTTATAACCATCTTTAGTCTTATTTTGTTACATTGATATATTGTATTTATAACTGTAATTAACTTTTGATTTATTCTTTTAATAGTCATAATAAGAACATCCTATTTTAATTTTATTTATTCACATATATTTACGTTGATACTCTTTGTCAATTTTCTACAAATTCAACTCATTTTATTTTTATTCATTTCTCATGTACTATTATTTACTAATATTACTTTGTACATTTTAAAATTTATACTTAAATTTGTAGTTTTACATTATACCATTTCTTATATTTAACCTTTCATTTCTATAATTAAACTTTTACCTTTACTTTATTGAAATTTTCTTCAAACATATAAATGAACTAATTAATTTACTTATCAAATTTATTCATTATTTATTTTTACTATTTCCATATACGTACTCATTACTTTATGTATTAATAATTGATAAGACCTTATCTTGTCATACCCATTTGGTAAGTCCATGAGACTCATTATATTTCAAGTGGACACAAGATTTCAGGCCATTCAATCATGTCTGTATATGTGATAGGCATCCATCTCATTATAGGTCGTCCTTCTGCCACTATAAGTCTTATAAATAAGAGCATTTATTGCATTCCAAAGTAAATGTTATTCAATACTAGAGTTATTTTACTCAAATTCTTCCAAATTCTAATTTAAGTTTCGGAGTACTTATTTTGGGTTTGACCTTGAAATAGCCTTTTTCTTGTAACCCTTCTTGCTCAAAGTAAGCCCTCTCTCGGCTCACACTTTTGCTCGATTAGGTATTATCAATAATTATTTCTAAAATTCTCTTCTTAAATTACATTTTATTTCTTAAAATTTTATATTTATTTAGACCCAAACACATATATTTACTTTTTAAATATTTCTTAAACACAAATTATTTAATTACTAAGCATGTTTATTATCCATTTCTATTAATTCAACATATTAATTACCTTATATTTTAATAAATCATTTTCCATAAATATTATTAAAAAATTTATGATTATTCATCCTTTTTTTATTTACATTTATTATCTCATTATATTGACTTTAAACTCATATTTCTTACATATATTCTTTTCTAAACTTTCCAAGTGAATTCTAAAAATTCCTATAATCTTCTCTTAAGTCATGTTATAAACTATACCTTTGAAAAATCTCTCATTTATTTTAAATTAATCTCTTAAATTATAATGTACCACTTCTTACATTTCTAATAATTTACCACTAAATATTAACTCTACCTTATATCATTCTTTATTTCTATTTATCATTACTTGTACAATTTATTCAATTCATTATACAGATATACCAATAATTGAATATTTCTTTCTTATTTATCTACTTTTTTCCCAATTAACGCTATAAATAATTATCCACAATTAAATTATTTTAACAAATTGCATATATTTAAACTCTTCATTTACTATTATACATTAAATTATCACCATTTATTTTTCTAAAACTATTTCTTTCTTTTTATCAAAATTTACATATAAAGCTTACTTTTAAACAAGGTTCACCTATTTATTTCTTATGTACCTTTTTTCCTCATACCTTATAATATTCTATTACTTAATATATCCATTTATACACTTTTAGAATTCTTATTTACAAATTTTCTTTTATTTCTTCTATTAATTACTCTTAAACACATAATCAATTCATCATTTTTAATTTTGATTCCATCCTTACTTATTCTATTAACATATAATTATAAGCAAATTATAATTAAATTCTTAGATTTTCATGGTTATAATTTCGACCATATATAAGTTTATATCTAAAACACTTATTTTCATTTTATAAATACCCTATACTATAAATAAATTAAACATTAAATATTAATTTCTAGTTCATGTATCAAAAATATACCTTATATTATCAATTATAGATTTCATCCCCCGTTGAAATCTTCCACTAAAAATAATTATTTTAAGTACTCATGTGCCTTAGATTACAAATAATTTAGGGCTCCAATCCACTACTCTTAGCCAATTATCTAAAATATATCTAACAATTTCATTCTTGAAATTTTGATCCATATAACATGTACATCTACCTTACTCAACTCATTTGTTCACTATATTAGTCTCTTTAATTTCAAACAATTTATATATAAATCTTCAATTAATCTTCTTCTAACTACTTTTTCACCTTAACATATATTAAATTCCATAATGCAATATACAATTAAAGCAAGAATTTCCAATTGAGGATATTTACTTCCTATAAGCTCTGTC
>CANXYI012292800.1:0-18184 GCA_948208565.1 Hura crepitans | reverse complement strand
ATTATCAAAATATATTTCCAACTCATTACTAGATTCAATTTGGTCAATTATTAGACTATCTTTTAGACTCATCACTAAATTCAGTTTGGTCAATTATCAGACTATCTTTTACACTCATCACTATATTCTATTCGATCAGCTTACCTAGACTCATCACCATATTCGATTGGGTTAACACTATCAACTTCTTTAGACTCATCACCAAATTTGTTTTGGTTAACACTATTAGCTTCTTCAGACTTATCACCAAATTTAGTTTGGTCAACTCTTTCAGACTTATCACTAGATCTAGTTTGATCTATCTATAACTTACAAACTTAAGAGTAAGCAAGCACCTGTATTCAGTGTAGTTTTCTTTAAATTCCTTTGAAGTCAAATAGGCACTCATATTTAATGTAATTTTCTTAAGTTCAACATCTTGACACTCCTTTGAAGGAAAACATACACTTGTATTCGGTGTAGTTTTCTTCAATTTAACATCTTGAAACTCTTTTAAATGTAAGCAGGTACCTATATTTAGTGTAGGTTATCTTCACCTGAAGATGAACAGGCACCTATATTCAGTGTAGTTCTTTTTCAGTTTAATGTTTTGATCTCCTCTTAAGGTGAGTAGATGTCCATATTCAATATAGCTTACTTTTAAACTTTATCTATCTAGAAATTTCAAAAGTAGGGGCATGCTCAGATCTAGTTGGATTTTCACTTCACCTGAGGACAAGCATACACCATATTCGATGTAGTTTATCTTTATAATATCAATTCTTTTCCAAAGGTAAGATGCAATTTAGGTCTAGCTAGTTTTTGCATTGATGTGGAGGCAGGCATTCATATTTGATGTAGCTTTACTCTATGTAAGTATAACTTTAAGTGAGTATCTCAAACTTAGGTGCTTTGATGTGCATTATTTTTAATCTTTGCATTTCCACGGCAATCACTAATGTGGGGGCTACTGTAGATGTTACACTTTTGGGCCTATGATGATAAATAGAGATAGGCTCTAGCAATAATGTAAGCAACCTAAAAACCAAGTCCACACAAACCAATATGGCATAAGTCTACTCAGACATGATGCTATTATGTTCGCACCAACCAATTGAGACCCAACCTAGAATGGTAAGCCTATGGCCTAAGGTTCATTTGGACAAGCTAAAGCCCACGTCTGTATAGACTAAAATAGATTCAGCCTAAAACTAGGCCTAAGGCAAATAAATCACCTGGGTGACCCCAAAGACTATGTTCGCATGGATTTAGAACCCAAAGTCCTAACAAAATTGTCAACAAAAAGCTTCTAGAAGCGTGAACTTCTTATATGGACTTTATTTCCTAATCTTATAATGACTCTACCTCTTCTAGATGAGAAAGCTATCCACCAAGCCTTTAAATACCCTCTTTTAGGTGAGAATTAGGGGGAGGCAATTGAGAAAGCCAAAATCTACTATTATGAGTGTAATGTCTATAGGTCAAGGTCTTATGAATAGTACCTTCTAGGCCCGAGTGATGTTCCCTGCGGTGTGAGGTATCGTTATGAGTCCAACAAGGGGTGTATTGGTCATAAAACTTTGACAAGCCTAAAAATGAGGAAAATAAATGAATTTAAAAATTTAACAGAAACAATAAATCATTTTGGGTCAAGAACTAGTGTATAAAGAGATAAAATGAGTTTGTGCCAGGACAACCTTGGGATATGCCCAGACAGACTCAAAAATACAACATTCTGAACCTAAAAAATTCCAATAAGTATGATGGAGAAGGAATTTTAATTTTTTGAGGTTGATAGATATTTTTCCTAAATATTTTTATTCTAGCATGTGAATAGTGTCAAAAAGTCAACTATTGAATTTTGACTTGAAATTTTATATGGGCCTTAGCTACAGTAATTGATGATTTTTAAGACTAAAATGAGAATTTTTTGAGGCTCAGAGAATTTTTTGTGAATTTTTGAAACTAAAAATGACATAGGGTGAATATTAGCCGTTAGATTACCACGTGGCGCATTCCAAGCCATCCACCCTCACTTATATGAGAGGTCACACAAGTGAAAGGCTCACATATGCCAATTGATCATCTTTAACCTTGAAGAACCCTATATCCTGACGCCAATCTCTCTCATCTCTCACCATTTTCTTAATTTTTCTCTCTCCTCTCTCTTCTAAACCACACAAAAATTATATGAATTCAACCCTCCACAGTCTCTAGATTCTATTTCTTCAAACACAATTGAGAAAAAAAGGAGCTTAATTTGTGAGATTTGCCACTTGGGTGAATAGTTACATTTTTGTAAGTGTCCCTAACCCATTTTTTACTTTTGATATAGGTAGATTAAAGTATTCTAAGAGTAACTATAGTTTTAGATTTCAATTTAGAGCTCTAGATAATTTTTGAGAATTTTTATAAGGAGGAAATGTTGTATGTTAGGTACCAAGGATTCAAGTGAGGGAAACCAAGTTCACAAGCCTCAAAGTGGTGAAGAAAAGTGTGTTTTCACACCCTAGGTATGTGGCATAGACCAAAATTTAATATGCCTAGGTGTTTGACATGATTAAGCATGTGTATGTTGTATGGAATTGCTTGTTCTTGGTGTGTGCATAATGATAGTGTAAAATGGTGTGATTACTATGTTAATGGCATTAAAATAATAGGCTTGGCATGTTAAATTAAGAAGAAATTCATGTGGATGTGTGTGTGCATGTGTTGGCCAAAATGTGCATGTAATAGGACATGGTATGTGTAAACATGGTTATGACATGTTAGGTGAGGAAATGGCAAGGTTATGAAGTGTATAAATAATAATTAGAAATGACTATTTGTAGTAGCACATTTGGTATGAAATTTAGGGGAATTAGTAGCTTAATGGTATAAGTTTGAAATGATTTGTAAATGGCATGGTTTTGTACCTTATGGTGTGACTATGGTTGTGAATAAATATGTAAAGGAAGTGATCAAAATTAGAGTTGGCATAGGTTGGATTTGGAAAGGCACAAAATATAGAAATGACTAAATGAATAGTTTCAGATGCATAAACTGGCCATATGAATAGTAACTTTGCAATCGTAGGCCAAATTGTGATATCTTGTGTGTATTCTATTATAACATGTAACTTAATGGTAAATTGGACTTGGGAATCAATAATACTAAGATTAGCAATCTAATTTAGTAATTGGCCCATCAGTTAGACACCCATTGGATAGGTTGATCGGTCAACTAGGGAGTTAGCAGCTGCTCAGCAGTTTAGTCCTCCTAAGGCCACTATTGTGTGTTGGATGTGGCAGGTGCAGCCACCAAGGTTCTGAGATGAACCCTACACACTTAGGTGTTGGGAGCTCCACCTGGACTGATCCTTACTGCCTGTCTATTATCTATGGGTATTGGGAGGTCCCATAGGGCTAATCCCTGTTATCCACTTGTGATTGTTATTGATGTGACTCAGGATATTATAAGCTCCCATGGGGCTTATCCCTACTATCCCATTTGCTAGTATTGGGAGGACTATGAACTGATCCTTACTATTTGTAGTTCAGTATTATGAGATCTACAGACTAATCCCTGCTATTAGGCGAGGTAGATACAGCTACCTAGATCCAAAATGTATGCCACTGCATAGTATAGTTCCCGCTATCCAATGTTTTAAAGTGTTGCTTGTCTGTCTTAGGCCTGAATGATAATAAACTAAACTGAAAAGTAAATAACTGGACTTAGATGTAATAATAGAACTTGGCTTAGTAAAATAGAACAATGGCATATATATTGTGGTGCATGGTACATATGTGTGTATAATGACATATTAGATTTGGCCTATTCCACCACCGAGTTTTATACTCAGCATGTCGGTGTTCCAATGCATAGGCTGTAGATTAAGAGGTGACCAGCTTTGAACTGCATCAGTGTAGCTGCCATCGAGTCTTTTGGTATATTATGCTTTTCTTTTTGAGTTTGGTGGTATACACTCATGTATATTAAGATAAAATGTGGGTTATGGGATGTGAATAGGAACTTAAGATGATAAACTCATGTGTTTGTATAGTTTTATCTGTTAAATGCTAATTTACCTATTTGATCTGTATGTTGATGAGTCTAAGACCCTATGTGCTGTGACATGTGTGCTACTGTGTGATGCTAATTGGGAGGACCAGAAGGCTCTAGAGATAAGGAGTGATGGGGAAATGAATTTAAAAGTGCTTTCTTGCAATTTTAATTTGGGATTTGTTACTCAGGTAGCCATTATACTGCTCAATTATCTATAAATGTCTGGTAGCCCTATAAGAATGTTTCAACAGTCTAAAATAGGTAGTAATAAGAGGATAAATAACTAGAAATGCATAAGAGGTAGATTTGGTCCAAGAAAGTCAAACTTGGGTAAAAGTTAAATGAAGAGCCCCTAGGGAAATCCAAGGATAGGTGACCTCACGGGAAGTAGCATGCCTTGCCTATTTCCAGTAAAAATGGGTAAGGGGTGTTACAATAAGAGTCTAGGCATGGACTTCAAAGTAGGATTGATCTACTAGTCCTAAGCCCTCACTAATAATCATAATTCTTTCTAATACCTTACCTTTACATTGTTAAGCTCATTCACAAGGTAAGATCTGAGGCCTTTATTTGTGTTATTAATTTATTCATGATATTTCTATAAACCAATAATCTCCCATGATTAATCATATCTGAGGTGGTTCTATGTAATCCTCACATCGATCATAGGATTAGGTTAATGTTCTATATTATTTTTGTTGTGTTTAATCATTCATTAAAATGATGTAATCATTCTATAATTGACATTATAATCACACAGAGTTATCTTAATGCATTATAAGGTTTACATGGACTTAATAAAGTGGTATATATATGGTCTGATGTCTGTGCAAACTATTGTTTGATATAGTTTTCTATTTGCTTTGTATATTATGTATTATGCTCACTATATTGACATATTTACATGTTATATTATATCGTTATTTTGTTTTTTACTACGGATATTGTTGATATTCTGGAATTAAGTGTGGTTCGCACAAACTCCTTTTCACAATGATCATAGTCCGCATGGATATAGGTATCTTATGCATGTGTATTATGTCCTATGGTCCACATGGACTCCCTTTCACAAAGAGTGTAGTCTGCATGGAAAGATGTTCTGAATTCCAGTCCTTATTAATATCTTTTACCTTCTTATTTTCCTTTACATGATTAATTCATCATTCTCTTAGTTATAATCATCATTTAAGCATGCATCATGATCATTCATATTTGTATCCCACAAGTTGTTATTATTCTCTTTTGTGTTGTTCTTAGGTCCTCATAGACCAATATTTCTGTTACTAACATCTCTTTTTTAGTTGTACAAGAGTGACCATTCTTACTAAACATGATGTTCGGATGGATATATTAGCCATGACACATAGCAGTAGCCTACCCATTTTTTATTTCTATCTACTTAGCCTTTTATTACTGCCTATTTTAGACTATTAAATCATCAAATTATGACTACCAGACATTTATAGAAAATCAGACAGCATAACGACTACCCAAGTGAAAAACCTAAATTTAACTTGTAAGAAAAACACTTCTAAAGCCATTTACCCATCACACCTCATTCTTGGACTCCGCTGAACCTTCAGAATATCATCAGACATCATCACACATATATCAACACATAGGGTCTCAGACCCATATGCACACAGATATAAACATGCATATTATATATTAATAACTGAAGTTATACAGATATATCAGGTTATTATCTCAAGTTTTACTTTACAACCAATAACCCACACTAACCTACTATACATGAGTGCATATCTACAGCAACCAAAAGAAAAGCAAAAGTATACCCCAATGACTCAGAAAAGTAGTTACATTGATGTTGTCTAAAGCTAAACCACTCTCAATCTATAACCTGCGCATCGGAACATCAACACGCTGAGTATAAACTCAGTGGTGGAATAGACTAAATATAATATGCCATAATACATCTCATAAATGAAACATACAACATAGAACATATGTGCCAATTACCTTATCTTACTAAATCTAGTTCTTTTATTCATTCAAGTCTATAGATTGAGTTCATCATCAAGTTGATTACAATTTTAGGGCCATAACAAACAGACAACACTTTAAGACACCATATAGCAGGAACTATCCTATGCAGTGGCTCACATTTTAGACCTCAGTAGATGTACCTACCTCACCCGATAGCAAGGATCAGTTTGTAGACCTCCTAATACCAGATTGGTAGATAACAAGGATCAGTTCGTAGACCTCCCAATATCTGCAAATGGGATAATAGGGATCAGCCTCGTGGGACATCCCAATATCCATAGACAACAAATGGGTAGTAAGGATTAGCCTAAGTGGACCTTCCAATACCTGAGTGTGTAGGGTTCATCTCTGAACCTCGATGGCTACACCTACCATATCTAACATACAATAGTGGCCATAGAAGGACCAAACTGCCTAGCAGCTACTAACTCCTTAGTTGATCGGTCAGCCCATCTAATGGGTGTCTAACTGATGGGCCAAATATTTATATGAGATTATTGTTCTTAAGTTTGTTGCTTCTTAGATCTAGTATGTCACTATGTTACATGCCATGCCAAATTGCACACAAAATCCTACAATATGCCTATTGTCGCAAAGTTACTATTCATTTAGTTATTTTACGAAACTGACACTATTCATTTAGTTAATTCTAAATTTCATAACTTCCATAATTCTACCCATACTAACTCTAATTTCCATCATTCCTTCACATGCTCATACATAAACCATATCCACACCATAAGGTACATAATCATGCCATTTTACAAGTCAATACATATCTATTCAATTAAGCTACCATTTCACCACATTTTCATGCTAAAATATTACTTTTATTATCCATTTCCAATTATGGTTTATACACTCTATATTCTTGTCATTTCCTCACCTCATATGCTACACATGTTCACACATGCCATGTCACATTACATACACCCTTCGGCCAAAGCACACACATGCACATACATATGGATTCCTTTCTAATTCATTATGCCAAACATGTTATTTTAAGACCATTAACATTACTATAACACCAATTTACCTTAGTACTAGGCATAACAACATGACCACACAATTCCATACAACACAAATTCATAAATTCATAACAATTACATAGACATACTAAATTTTAGTCTATTCCACATACCTAGGGTGTGAAAACACCCTTTTCTCCACCATTTGGAGGCTTGTAAGCTTACTCTCATTTAATGGTTTCCTTAGCACCTAAACATACACAATCCACCCTTAGAAAAATTCTCAAAAATTCCCTATAGCTCCAAATTGAAATCTAAAACCATGCCTATCCTTAGAATACCTTAATCTACCCATACCAAAAATAAAAAAATGGGTTATGAACACTTACTCAAGAAAAGTCACTATTCACTCAAGTGAGAGATCTCCTAATGTAGGCTCTATTTCTCACTTATGTCAGAAGATTTGTATTCTAGAGACTATGGAGGCAAAGATTCATATAAAATTTATGGATTTTGGTAGAGAGAACAATGAAGAAAAAAATGGTGGAGGAGAGAGAGTGGCGTCAGCTTTTTAGGGTTAAAAGGAGGAAGATGACTAGTTTACATATGTGAGCCTTACACAAGTGTAACCTCTTATTTAGGTGTAGGTGGGTGGCCTTGATTGTGACACATGGCGATCTAATGGCTTATATTCTCCCTATGCCTTTTTAAGCTTCAAAAATTCATAGAAAAATCTCTGGACCTCTAAAAATACTCAATTCAGTTTTAAAAATCCTTTATTATTGTCACTAAGGCCCATGTAAAATTTTAAGTTAAAATTCCATAGTTGACTTTTTGACACTATTCACCTTCTAGAATAAAATATTTAGAAAAAATATCAAACGACCTCAGAAAATTAAAATTCCTTCTCCATCATACTCATTGGAATTTTTGAGGTTCAAGGTATGGTATTTTTGAGTTTGTCTAAGCATATCCCGGGCCTATCTCGACACAAACTTATTTTATCTCCCCATACACTAGTTCTCTAGCTGAAATGATTTATTAGTTCTACTAAATTTTTAAATTCATTCATTTTACCTATTTTTAGGCCCATCAAAATTTTATGACCAATAAGCCCCTTTTTGGCCTCGTGGCGATGCCTCGCACGGCAAGGAACATCACTTGAGCCTAAAAGGTATTATTCATAAGACATTGGCTTACGGGCATTACAATCCTTTCCCTCTTAAGAAATTTCATCCTCGAAATTGCCTGTACTAAAAAGGTGAGGATATTGCATCCGCATCTGCTCCTCGCTTTCCCACGTTGCCTCTATGGTATTATGGTGCCTCTATAACACCTTCACCAATGGAATCGACTTGTTCCTTAGCTGCTTCACCTCTTTTGCTAGGATTTACAATGGTTCCTCTTCATATGTCAAATTAGGCTAAACTTGTATCTCCTCTGTAGCTATCACGTGCGATGGATCTGATCGGTATCATCTCAACATTGATACATGAAAGACATCATGTATCTACTGCAACTCAGGTGGTAATGTAAGTCTATATGCTAAGGGTCCCACTCTTTTTGTGTTCTCGTAGGGCCTAATAAATCTAGGACTAAGTTTTCCTTTCTTGCCAAATCAGAGAATCTTCTTCCATGGTGACACTTTCAAGAATGCCTAATCACGAACCTCATACTCAATATCTCATCTTTTCAAGTCTGCATAGGACTTCTATCAATCTAAGGCAGCTTTCAACCTTTCCTTTATGATCTTAACCTTCTTCTCGGCATCTCTAATCAAATCAGATCCAACAACCTTACTTTCTCCCATTTCACTCTAACAAAGAGGAGTCTTGCATTGGCGACATACAAGGCTTCATATGGTGCTATACATAAACTAGCCTGATGGCTATTGTTATATGCAAACTTAGCAAATGCCAAATGCTGATCCCAATTGCCTTTAAATTCTATGGCATAGCTATGCAGTATATCTTCTAACACTTGTATCACCTTTTCTGATTGCCCATCTATCTAAGGATGGAAGGCTATACTATAGGTCAATTGAGTACCCAAGGCTTCCTATAGCTTCTTCCAAAATTAGGAGGTGAATCTTAGGTCTTGATATGAGATTATAGCTGCTAGTACTCCATATAATTGCATAATCTCATCAGTGTACAATATAGCCAGCTTTTTTAAGGAATAGTCTATCTGTACTAGTATGAAGTGAGTTGTCTTGGTTAACTTGTCCATAATCACCCATATAGCATCACACTTACTCCTAGTCAGTGGCAATCCCATGATAAAGTCCATGGTGATCTTTTCCTATTTCCATTCTAGAATTGTTATCAGATGTAACAATCTAGAAGGAACTTGATGTTCTGCTTTCACTTGTTGATAAGTCAAACATTGAGCCAGGTACTCGGCTACCTCTCACTTCATTCCTGGCCACCAATAATGAGGCTTTAACCCAAGGTACATCTTCGTGCTTCCTGGGTGCATGGAATATATAACTTTGTGAGCTTATTTCAAAATTTGCATTCTCAATCCATCTACATCTGGTACACATAGCCTATCCTAGTAATATAGGCTTCCATTATCACTTAGTTTAAAGCCTATTGCCTTTCCCTCTTTAACTTTACTCATGAGTTGCACCATCTAAGTATCTTTCATCTGAGCCTCCTTTACCTATTGCCTAAAGTCATATTTGACTTGTAATTCAGCCAATACTGCACCTTCTGTTGTATATTACACTCTAGCATGAATCAACTTTAAGGTGGTAATAAGCTTCTTACTCAGTACATCTGCAACCACATTCGCCTTTCCTGGATGATAGTCAATCAAGCAATTATAGTCCTTGATTAACTCTATCCATTGTTACTGTCTCATATTCAGCTCCTTCGTGTAGGCAAATACTTTAGGCTCTTATAGTTAGTGTATACGTAGCATTTCTCTCTATATAAGTAATGTCTCCACACCTTTAAAGCAAAGACAATTGTTGCTAACTATAAGTCGTGTGTGGGATAATTCTTCTTATGAGGCTTTAATTGCCTAGAGGCATAAGTAATTACCTTGCCTTCCTGCATCAAGACACAACTAAGTCCATTGTGGGAAGCATCACTATAGATCACAAACTCCTTACCCTATTTTGGTTAAGTAAGGATAGGAGCCTCTGTCAACATCTGCTTCAATCTGTCAAAGCTAGCCTAGCACTTGTCATGCCACTCAAACTTCAAATCCTTTCTTATCAATCACGTCAATGGAGAAGCAATCATTGAAAAGCCTTTAACAAATCTCCGATAGTAACTTGCCAATCCTAGAAAACTCTATATTTTAGTCATATTTCTAGGAGGATTCCACTCCAACACTGCTTTAACCTTACTCGGGTCAACTTTTATACCCTCAGTTGATGCAATATGACCTAATAATGCTACTTCTTCCAACCAAAACTCACATTTGCTCAACTTGGCATACAACTACTTCTCTCTCAATGT
The DNA here is from genome assembly GCA_948208565.1 of Hura crepitans. Classification (NCBI taxonomy): domain Eukaryota; kingdom Viridiplantae; phylum Streptophyta; class Magnoliopsida; order Malpighiales; family Euphorbiaceae; genus Hura; species Hura crepitans. Next base: position 7,713 of record CANXYI012292800.1, on the reverse strand, counting down.
CTATAACACAATTTGTAGGTGTTGTTCATATTCCTCTTAGGTTCTGAATACACTAAGATGTCATCAATAAACATGATCACACACTAGTCCAAGTATGGCTTAAAAATCTGGGTCATAAAATCTATAAAGGCTACCAAGGCATTAGTGAGCCTAAATGGCATCACTAGGAACTCATAATGCCTATAAAGTGTCCTGAAGGCAATCTTAGGAATATCACTTTCCTTGATTCGCAACTGGTGGTACCCTGACCTCAGATTTATCTTGGAAAAGACATTGGCACCTCGTAATTGATCAAAGAGATCATCGATCCTAGGCAACAGATACTTGTTCTTAACTATCACCTTATTTAGTTGCCTGTAATCGATGTACAACTAGAGTGACCTGTCCTTTTTCTTCACAAATAATACAGGTGCTCCTCATAGTGAAACACTAGACTTGATGAAGCCTTTATCTAGTAATTCTTGCAACTACACCTTTAGTTCCTTCAACTCTACCGGGGTTATCCTATAAGGTGTAATGGATACTGGGTTCACACAAGGGTATATCTCAATCTCAAAGTCTAACTCTCGATGTGGTCACAATCCTGGCAACTCATCTGGGAACACATCAGGAAAATCAACACAATAGGTATCTAATCCATGCTAGGGGTTGAGGCACTCGAATCTATCACAGAAGCTAAGAAGGCTTCACATACCTTTTAAATGAGTCTTATAGTTAAAATAACATTAGACATAGAGTCTCTTTTACCCATAATAGTTACCTCTTGCCCATTTATGGTTTTTAAACTCAACCTTTTCTTTTCATAGTCAATTACTACTCTATGCTCTGACACCCAGTCTATACCAAGTATGACATCAAACTCATAAAAGGGAAACTCTATCAAATTTGCTGGGAAGGTTTGATCATGTATCATTAGAAGATAGTGTCTGTAAACTATGTTCATTGCCATACTTTAACCTATTAGGTTGCTCACTTAAATGTCTAAGTCTATGGGTTATGGTTCAAACCCTCTATCTCATGCTTGTGTGGTGCATATATATAAGTGTGTAAATCCAGGATCTATCAAAGCTAGTATTAGAACATCAAATAAAAGAAAAGTACTAGCAATGATGTCTAGAGCCTCTATTCCTCCCGAGCGCATATGGCATACTATCATGCCGGAGCTCTTGCCTTTGATCTAGCCCTTTGGCTGGTGCTCGGCTGATCCTACCTTGGCTGTCTTAGAGGTCTACCAGCTATAGCTACCATTGAAGTCTGAGTCTAAACAACCTCTATCTATTTCTATGGGCACTCCCTTTGATAATGATCTTAGGCCCCATATACGAAGCACTTGCCTCACCTAAACTGCTAACACTAGCCTTAATACCTCCTCTAACAACTCTCACAAGTTAGAGGTGAACTCATGGTAGTAGGTACTAGTACACTCGATGCCTACCGTAATAGAGGTGGTGGAGGTCTAGGAGGAAAACCCTAACCAGTCCTCTATGATGTGGCCTACCTCTATGACTACTAGCTTGTCTACCTCTAGGACTACTGGCTAAGCTAGAAGTCCCTCTATCTCTCGCTCTCATTAGGAGTTGAACTAGTCTAACCTATAGCAAATGGCCTCTTTCTCTGAAATAACTCCCTCTTCTCTTGCAGCATCTCTTCCATATCATAAGCTATTGCTACCAACTCGGAGAAATCTTTGATCTTCAGAGTTGAGATCTACATCCTCAGTTCAACAATAAAGCACTTCTCGAACCTCTTACATTTCTCCTCATTAGTAGGGAGAAATTTTGCTTCATATCTACTCAAATAAACAAAATCCTTCTTGTATTCAGAGACTGATCTCCTCCCCTACTTCAAGTTAAAGAACTCCTACCTCTTCTTATCCTTATAAGAGCCAGGAATATAGCTCTTTTGGAATTCTTTTAGAAAGAACTCCAAAGTAAGCTTAGCTGCTACCTTCCTCTTCCTCAATGTATCTCACCAGTGGAAGGCCTCTTCCTATAGTAAAGAGGTGTAACACTTCAAGCACTCATCCTCAAAGTACTCTAGCTATTTTAATATCTTGGTGGTCTGCTCTAGCTAGTACTCTACTCTCGTTATGTCATTCTCCATTGCACATAGAAAGTCCATAGCTCCCATCTTTTTCACCCAATCTAAGTAAGTCTTTTGCAAGGCTAGGGGAGCTAGTAGAGGTGGAGGAGGTGTAACAGGGACTAGAGCTAGTGGTAGTGGTAGTAGAGGTGTTGCAGTGTGTCTCAGCAAATCTATTATCTATTACAGCAAAGCCAGAGAAGCCTGAGTCTAAGGCTGAGGTTGAGGTAGTGGTTGGTGAGTAGCATCACAAACTCTAGGGTGGCTGCACTCACCTTTGGTCCACATAAAGTAGTCGGGACATGACTGGCCACCTCTTCCCTTTGCTCTGGTGGGGTCCACTCACTCATCATGTCAAAACTGTACCAAAAATAATCATTAGCTTCAGACAGTGTAGCTCGACCTAGGATAAAACCCTAGACTCATGCACTAATGTATAGGATGCCTAGGAATGCCTAAACCCACTTTGATACCACTAAATGTAACACCCCCTACCCATTCCTGAAGGAAATAGGCAAAGTGTGCTACTTCCCTTGAGGTCACCCATCTTTAGCCTTTCCTAGGGGCTTTTCAGTTAACTTTTGCCCAATTATGACCAATTTTGACCTAGCCTATCCATTTTTCATTTCTATTTACATAGCCTTTTATTACTGCCTATTTTAGACTGTTAAATCATTAAATTATGACTACCAAACATTTTTAGAAGATCGGGCAGCATAACAGCTACCTGGGTGAAAAACCCAAATTTAACCTATAAGGAAAATACTTCTAAAGCCATTTACCCATCACACCTCATTCCTATAACCTACTGGTCCTCTAGAATATCGTCAGACATCATCACACATATATCAACATATAGTGTCTTAGACCCATAGGCACACAGATATAAACATGCATATTATACATTAACAATTGAAGTTATATAGATATATTAGGTTATTATCTCAAGTTTTACTTTACAACCCATAACCCACACTAAACTACTATACATAAGTGCATATCTATAATAACCAAAAGAAAAGCAAAAGTATACCCCATTAAATTAGAAAGCAACTACACTGATGCCATCTAAAGCTAAATGAACCTTAATCTACAAACTATTCATTGGAAAATTGAGACACTAAGTATAAACTCAATGGTGGAATAGACCAAATATAATATGTCATAATGCATCTCACACATGAAACATGTAACACAGAACATACGTGCCAATTAGCCTATCTTACTAAGTCTAGTTCTTTTGTTCATTCAAGTCCATAGATTGAGTTCATCATTAGGTTCATTACAATTTTAGGCCCATAATAGATAGACAATGCTTTAAGACACCAGATAGCGGGAACTATCCTTTGCACTGGCCCATATTTTGGACCTTGGTAGCTGCACTACCTCACTCGATAGCAGGGATTATCCTAACACTAGACTGGTAGATAGCGAGGATCAGTATGTAGACCTCCCAATATATACAAATGGGATAGCAGGGATTAACCTCATGGGACCTCCCAATACCTTGAGTCACATCATCAACACCATAGGTGGATAGCAGGGATTAGCCCCATAGGACCTCCCAATATCCATAGACAACAAATAGGTAGTAGGGATCAGCCTAGGTGGACTTCCAAATTCCTGAGTGTGCAGCGTTCATCTCTAAACCTCGGTAACTATACCCACCACATCCAATATACAGCAGTGGCCTTAATAGGATGAAACTACTTAGTAGTTGCTAACTCCCTAGTTGACCGATCAACCCATCCAATGGATGTCTAATTGATGGGCCAAATATCTATATGAGGCTATTGTTATTAAGTTTATTACTTCTTAGGTCCAGTATGTCACTGTGTTACATGCCATGCCAAATTGCACACAAAATGCCACAATATGCCTATTGTCGCAAAGTTACTATTCATTTAACTATTTTACAGAACTTACACTATTCATTTAGTCAATTCTAAATTTCATGACTTCCATAATTCCACCCATACTAACTTTAATTTCCATCATTCCTTTACATGTTCATACATAAGCCATATCCATAATATAAGGTACATAATCAAGCCATTTTACATGTCATTACATACCTATCCAATTAAGCTACCATTTCACCACATTTTCATGCCAAACATATTACTATTATTATCCATTCCTAATTAGGGTTTATACACTCCATATACTTGTTATTTCCTCACCTAATATGCTACATATGTTCACACATGCTATGTCATATTAAATACACCATTTGGCCAAAGAACACATATGCACATTCACATGGATTCCTTTCCAATTTATCATCCAAACATGTTATTTTGAGACCATTAACATTACTATAACACCAATTTACCTTACACCAAAGCTGAGAGTGGCATCAGCTTTTTAGGGTTAAAAGGAGGAAGATGACTAGTTTACACATGTGAGCCTTGCACATGTGTAACCTCTTATATAGGGGTAGGTGGGTGGCCTTGATTGTGACATCTAATAGCTCATATTCTCTTTATGCCTTGTTAAGCTTCAAAAATTCATAGAAAATTATCTAGACCTCAAAAAAAATACTCATTTTTATTTTACAAATCCCTTATTAGTGTCAATAAGACCCATGTAAAATTTGAAGTCAAAACTCTATAGTTGAATTTTGACACTATTCACCCACTAGAATAAAATATTCAGAAAAAACATCAAATGACCTCAAAAAATTAAAATTCCTTCTCTATCACACTCATTAGAATTTTTGAGGTCCAAGGAATAATATTTTTGAGTCCGTCCAAGCATATCCCGGGGCTGTCCCGATACAAACTCATTTTATCTCCCTGTACACTAGTTCTCGACCCGAAATGATTTATTGGTTTTGCTAAATTTTTAAATTCATTCATTTTACCCATTTTTAGGCTTTATCAAAGTTTTATGACCGATACACCCATTTCTAGCCTTATGGTGATGCCTCGCACGGTAGGGAACATCACTCGAGCCTATAAGGTATTGTTTATAAGACCTTGACTTATAGGCATTACACAAAAAGCCTAACCTCACATCAATGGTTTTTTACTTAATTAATTAGTGTTTTCTTTAAAAAAATGGTTTTGAGTTTTCTCTAATAAAAGTCAGATAAAAATGTATTTTAACAAAGGCTAATCTCTTAGAGATGGGAGTTAGGCAATTACTACTAATTCCTATAGAATTATGTGTAGTTGTTAGGTCAAATTTCAACTAATTAACAACCTAATTTCTAGATTGCCTTTTACACTTGTGCTTGTTGTATATTGTAAATATGGCAATTTACTTTCTCTAAGTGAAAAGGTGACATTTATGCTTTAATATAATACATGCATACATGATAAGGGAGTGATGAACATTCAAATATAAAGGAATGTATATTATAAAGGCATAAATAAGATTTGATTCTGAACCCTTTCTGTGAAAAATATTAGTGGTCTTGGTATAGAGCTAAGTGGCGACTCCAAACAATAACCACCTCATCCTAAATAAGATATAATAAATCTACACTTAGAGAGTCTATTAATTTGTTGGGCAAACCCAAGGTTAATGGTTCTAGAGAGATTAGGAAAATGTCTATAAGATACATATGCATGAAGAGTTGGTGGCCTAATGATTAATAGTTACTTAGGTAAACCCAAGGTTCAACCTTAATAAGAAATAGGTATTGCCACACTAGAAAAACCATTAAGAATTCTCAAGTCAATGTGAGGGCTATTGATTTGCAATAAAATTGTGGGATCATATATGGATTTTATAAAAACCTTATAAAATGTATTCATGTACATAATAATGCACTAACATGTTTCTCATTCTTTAGATGTTTGTATATTTATATCATGAGTTTATCTAACTTGAATTTGCCAAAAAATTCTTGATGCTAATAAATTGATTGAACTAGCTTTGAAATATAAGAATAGTTCTCAAAAGAGACAAAATAGTTGTTTGACACATATATTCCACCTCTTTTAATTGATGCTTTTATTAGGTGTATAAGTTTTTTTTTTTTTTAAATCGTATAGGGATATAAAAGGCAATGTGATTGCTTTTATGTCTCCAAAACTTGAGAAAGAGCATAGCCATGTAGATGCTCATCATTTATTATCATATGGAATGAAAAGATATGAGATGTATAAGATGTTATTCCATTTAAAGATAGTGGAGGACATTTAGCTTTATGGGCTAAATGTGTTAGGCTTTAATTCCATGTGTTTTTGTGATATATTAATAATTTAGAGTTAATTTGTAATCATGAGATATGGTAAACCATATTCAAACTTTTCTAATAGGGATAAAAATTATTGTTTAATTAGTAAAAGCCCATGGAAGCACAAAGAGACTAATTCCAAAAAGGGATATTGCAAAACATGTCAAAAAGGTCTCAAAATGAAGGAGAAGCATAGAGATGCTTACTTTAGGTATTAATGCTATCGATATTAATGCTAGTACTATTATTGATAATAATAGATAAGTATTGAATACTAGTTGTGGTTCTCACTTGGTTTATGATATGTAAAGAACAAAGAGCAATACAAGGCTAAACAAGGGTGATGTGGACCTATAGGTAGCCAATAGAGTAAGAGTTGCTTTATTAGCTGTAGGAACATATCATTTGTATTTGCCTTCTAAACTTGTAATAGAACTTAATAACTATTATTATATTCCTTCCTTAAACAAGAATATTATTTCTCTATCTTTTCTTATTGAATAAGATTTTGATATTTCCATTAATAAGAGTAAGGGTTGTTTAATTTCTAAAGACAATGTTTTACATTCTTTTACATTAAATGTTAATGGAATACATATTTTGGATAATAAAAAGGAACTCTATAATATTAATACCAAGAGACAAAAGGGGGATAATATGAAACCATCTTTCTCGTGGCACTATCGGCTTAGCCATATAAACAAGAAGCATATGTCTAAGTTGCATAAGTCTAGTTACTTAGGTTTGTTTGATTATAAATCAATTAAAATGTTCGAATCTTGCTTATTAGGCAAGATGATAAAGACACCTTTTACTAAAAAAGGCAAATGTGTAAGTGGGCTTTGGGACCTCATACATACAAATGTATGTAAATGAATGACTACACATATAAGAGGTGGGTTTCTTTACTTTGTAACCTTTATTAATGATTATTCATGATATAGATATGTGAACTTAATAAAGTATAAATTTGAAACCTTTAAAGAATTTAAAAAATTTAGAAATGAAGTTGAGAAATAGATTGACAAAAGTATTAAAACACTTTGATTAGATTGAGGTAGTGGATACTTAAGTCATAAGCTTCAGAATTATCTTAGAGATAATGGGATATTATCTCAATGGACTCCTTTATATACACTATAGCATAATGGTGTATCTAAAAGGAGAAATCAAACATGGTTTAATCCATGATCAGATTTACAAGCCTACCTAATTCATTTTGGGGTTATGCATTGGAAACTACTCTTTATCCATTTAATACAGTTTCAAGAAAATCATTTAATGTTGCCCTATATGAGATATGGTGTAATAAGAAAATAACTCTTTCATATTTAAAAGCATAGGGTTGTCCTACTTATGTCAAAAGAATTATGTTAGATAAGCTTGATGATAAATTTGATAAGTTCTTATTTATGGAATATCCAAATGAGCTTATTCGATAT
>CANXYI012292761.1:0-11086 GCA_948208565.1 Hura crepitans | reverse complement strand
ATATAGAGAATAACGAGTTTCAAAATCGAGACCTACAAATATAGGCAATTTCTTTCTTTAACCAACTATGTTATCCCCTCGAAGCATATAATTTTCCGTCAATAATAGCACTCCATAACCCCTCTTAATTAATACAGCTATCATAAGTTACTTGGATATCATCTCTTTAATTTACCCACCTTCACTTATTTTCTTTACCTTATTTTCTACGCATTCTACTTTCTTTCACCCGTGTTTATTCTCTTTCTAGAAAAAAAAAAACACTAATTTCTTTTTATGCAACTTTACATCATCCCCTTGAATTCTATTTCCTAGTATAAACTATCTCTAGACTGTTAGCTAATTAATATACACTTCTTAAATGGCTTGTAAATAGGCAAATGATATACATGGTGGAGTTTATAAAAATTGGAAAGAAAATTGGAGGCATGAAGAGGCCAATGAGGCTTGAATTTTGTATTTACAAGGATCTTAAATTCAATGCATGCCAGTGAAAGATCAAATTTTGAATGGCACATAAAAAATATACATAATTATTAATTAAATATATACCAATTTTTCTTATTTTTATTTGAATAAATATATAACAATAATAATTATATCCGGGTAAATGCCTAATTTAATGGGCAGTACAAGCAAAATTAGGATATGTTAAAAACCATTACTGGGGAGAAGCTAACCTTCTAATATTCCTCATCTGACAGTATAGGATGCAAGCAGAAGCACAGAAGAAGAAGAAAAGATACTGCGGATTATGTCATTATCATATTTCCCAACAAAGTAAATTACAGAAGGTGAGATGCCAACCTTTTACACTAAAATAAATCCTTTGAAAGTGAACCTGGATTTCAATTTATGCTATTTATCTGGACTATAGCTTGAAATTCCAGCACGAAAACGGGGTATAGGCCTCCGAAATTAAAAAAATTCAAGCTTGCCACCACAAATATAGACGAAATTATGTTCTTGCATTTACATTGCTACCATATACAATCAGAAATAATACCAATTTGACCCCAAAATTTAAAGTTAAAAACATAAAACAGCCCAAAATGGCGTCGTAGAATAGATATCAAAAGTCTTTCGCTATTGAACTGGCTGTCATTGAGCATAGTTAGTATGGTAAATTACACTTGAGGTCTCTTCGTTTTCATCTGTCCCAACCTCGGAATCACTCTTGGGACCATTAGAATGGCTATCCTTGTTCACTGATGACTCAAACAAGTGGTTCGCATTCTCTTCCTTCTGCTCTTCTTGGGCTGGAGAAGATGGAACTTTAGAAACAGCCTCTTTCAATCCTGTAATGGGTTTATAGTACATGTCTCCTGTATCCTTGCCGCTTGTTGTCCGTATCGCATGCTCTTCGACATTCTTGACATGATCTAATGTCTTTGGAGTATATGACTGCAGTCATCAAAAAACAAATAATTCACAAAATTATAAATGATCCCAAATGTTTTTGTCTATTACAAAACGTCATGTGTCAACAGATTAATGGTCAACTTGAACCCTGAATTTGTTCACGATGTTCCGAATTTCTATATAATCAACTTGCACCAAATTACGATAAACCTTCATAGGTCATTTTAGCCCAATTTTCTGAATTAAATTAAACTTTAGTAATACTTCTGTCAAAAGTAATTGCCATATCTTTAAACAATCAAATATCATAGAGAAAAAAAATCCTAAAATCATTCCACAATTATGTCTTGAACAGGGGAAGACGAGACTGAAGTCCTCCATGAGCGTCGGACGTCTCGAATGAAGAGTAATAGCTCCGTCTACAGCTTCATCGTCTTCTTTCGAGTCCAACCAATCCAAAGCGTCACCAATTTCAGAGTCCGACGACCATAAAGGTTCTTCTTCATCTCCTTCCCCTTCACTCTCTTCCCAGGCTTTATTTTCCGGCGCTAAGCGATCTAATTGCTCAAATGTCTCCGCTTCTATAGACATCCCTAACTAAATTCTTATATTTTAGCTGCTTTACTTTCTCCGGCGAGGCGGCTTGCGATTGTGGACTTTGAGCCGTAGTTTTAGCTTTAGTATACTATTTTCAGGTGACAATCGAGTGGCAGAGAAGGAGGTGGGGCCAATTTTGCCACGAAAGCCGCCACGTCGGACAGATACGATCATACAAAATCCGGTGGATCAAACAGATATGTGTCCATTCTTCGCTGTTGGATCGGGTATTCGTCGGGGCCCATGGGTTTAATCTGGAACCTTCCTTTGTGTCGGCTTAAGTATAGACTATACACTCTGCCTCTTAACCGCATAGATTGGGCCGTTGGAACCAACCCAACTGTGAATTCTTGGACCTTTTTGTGGTTATGGACCCACTCATGCATTTTTGTTTTATTTAATTTATTTAATTTAATTTAATAGCATATAGTAATTTTCTTCTTGATATTTATGACGCCAAGACAATGTCAATCTCTAACACCATTTTTAGATAAAAAAAAAAAAAGAGAAAACCTACTTTTAAGAAGATTAAATTCAAACTAGCATGATGCAGTGAAAATTGTACTTTCTTTCTTTATTGTAAAAATAAATTTTATTTTATTTTTTATCTATTATTCATTGGAGTTGATTGTCAGTCCATTGAATTTGAAATATATATTATGAGTAAGATAAAAAAAATAGTTTCAATATTACGTACCATTTCATTCATTTCTCATTTCGATATTGATATTGATATTTCTGACTTTAGCATTGTAAATATTAGTAAAATTTTTTATTATTAAAAATTGAAATTTAATAGTTAAATTGTAATAAAGTAATAAATTTGGTGCAATAAAATATAAGTATTCCAATGATTTTCTAGAGGATTAGAAATTTAGCACGTCAAAGGCGCACTATATGAAAATAATTGAGGTTAGATTATTTTTTACTTCGCTTTCTTGGGGTCTATTCCATATTGTCATTTTATTTGGTCAAAATCTACTTTGAAATTGAAATTATCTATTTACATGCAATGTATCATATTAAAAAAAAAAAAGTTGATAATTGCAAAGTGATTGAATTTATGAGAAATGCTAAATACCATCTTATGATTATATTTTTTTATATATTTCTCACTATTCATATGACGTGTTTATTTTTTATAAAATTTAATATCACGCGTTTAAATTTACTTGCATACTTGTCATATAAATAACGAAGAAAATAAAAAATAAATTATTAAAGAGAAAGAATTTAACAATCCTATAAAATCTATTGCCGTGGATTATCAATGGATGCAATGTCAAAGGCCACTTGCGCAACGAAAGTAACTCCTTAATTAACTCAATGCATTCATTCACTAATTTAATGTAATTAGTGGTTTGAATTTGGGAAAATTATAAAAGTTAACCATTGATTTGATAATTTAGAATGATATTTTTGACTAAGTGAAAGGCGAAAAAAGAAGTAAATGAAAAGATGTGGACACTTTGCTAAAATTAATATGTATATAATGAATCTGTTTAAGCAATGACACCTTATTTACATGGCTATTGAATATTTTGATTGTCACTTTGAAATTATAAGGGACAAACTTATCTTTCAAGTTTTTGAAATAGCATAATATTATTTTTATTTTTTTATAAATAAATACCACTTAATTTTTATTATTAATTTAAATATACTATTCAACTTATAATAATAATAATAATAATAAGGTACTTATACTATTTTCTCGGTTCATACACACACCTCAAAATGTCTAAATTAGCACACTTGCGCCTTTTTTTAGTCCAAATGTAAAAAAAAAAAAAATAGAGTTTACAAATATATTAAGAAAAAAATAAAAAATAAATTTATACTAATCTGGATATATAATTGGAAGGGAAAATTAGCCCTTGTACTAATCACAATTATAAATAAACAGCCGAAATAAATTTTATGAAAAAAAAATGGAAATATAAATAATTCAATAAAAAATTTACAATAGTGTGAAGTACGAGCATGTTCCTAATAATATAATTTAAGAAATGATTACGATTTATTTTATTCTTTAAAAAGAGAGGTATTTTAAAACACCTCATATTCTTCTTTTTTCCTCTTCTCCTCTTTTACCATACTCGAACCTTAGCTGATGGATATTAACATTTCTGCCCAATCCAACAAGCAACCAAGGGAGCTGGTGATTGAGTGCCGAATTTAAAATATAAGAAGTCAGAAATAATTAAATTGTATTATTAAATTATTATTTATGCTTCTGTTAATATTTTTAATTATATAATTAATATTATTTAAATTTTAAATATATATATAAGAAATTAAACATTAATTTAATTTTTAATTATATATATATATATTCGATTATAATCAAATATCAAATCAAAGTAAAATATTTTAATTCTGTTAATGTAATTTATGTAAAAATTAATTTATAAGTTTAATTATTTAATATTTAAATTCGATTTCATTGCTAAACCGAACCGATCAGCATCCCATAGCTTTTGCCCTCTCCGGTGGACAAATGATTTATAGTTTTCTCCGGCTCAAGGGACAAGGAAAACCTAAATTAGATATCCTTTATAAAAGGTAGGATTCCCCAATAAATCCGTAGATCAATCAAATTATTAATTTAAATGTCACTTATGTTATCTAATTATTCTTTTGCGTATACAGCAATTTATAATTCTTGAATCTCTAGTCTAAATTAAGATTTTCTTAGATATAATATTTAAATTGATAATTAAAAAAAATCTATAATTCTTTACCCTTTGAAAAACTAAGAAAATAATTCACCAAAATACATAGATCGATAAATAGCATTGAAAAGCGGAAACAAGTCCAATCTCGATCGATTAAAAAAATATTAAATTCTCAACCGTTTAAATTATAAATAATTTTTAATTCATACAGAAACTTAAGACCTCTATATTTCAGGGAAAAAAAAAAAAAGAGGGAGATAAATTAAAGCTTAGGCCAAAGTATTTGACATTAATTGATTTGCATTGAAATGGCGAGTTGAGTGTGAGGGCACAAAAGGGTTAGGAGGAGTGATTATCGGTAGTCATAAGAAAAAACTTAATTAGGGATTATAAAAGTCGCATTAGCGGGACCTCAACTCAAGTAAATGGGAAGGTTGTTGCTTAGCCGTGTCGCTGTTGTTTAGTTTTACATCTTTTCGTAGACTCGTATGGTCCTCCGGTTGTTGGCGTTCAAACCCAACATGCTTTTTCTCTGCTCAGTGGTTACTGGTTTGGGCCCTCTCCTTCCACAATTACTGACTTTCAAGGCTATCCCTTCCCCTATTTTATGCCTTTAATCTACAGGATTTTATTTTGGATTTTTGTGTTTTGGCACCACTTATTTATTCCAAATATTTCGTCTTTTACAAGTATAATGCTTTACAAACTCCAAATAAATACATTTGTGTTTTAATCTCAAGTCTTATAGATAAGGTGAAATAAATTAGTGATTTTATTTTTTTGTTACTAAAATTTTTTGAAATGGATATACTATATTTAAAATTTTTTTTTGTCGTAATACGATTAACAATTTCTCTGGATTTCAATAAAGTTAAATTGCTTCATTTTAAGGAGTGAAAAGAAAAAAAAATTGAAATAAAATTGGATAAAAAATCTAAAGACATAATTTGTTTATTTCGAAAATTTAGTAAAAAAAATGAAATAAAATTCATCGCCTTGAAAAAAATATGAGATTTTTATTATATTAAAATAAAGATTTGAAAATACCTTTCTTTCCAACAGAATAACAAATTGTGAAAAATAATAATATGGCAAGGAAACGCTGCAACAGTGATTTTCCATGACTTGTCTAGTATTAAGTTTTTCATGACGATTTCCAAATCCCCTCGCATATGTGCAATTTTTTTTTAAAAAAAAAAGACCATATTAAAAAAAATAATATATAAATGAAATAGAACCATTTAAAAAAAAAAAAAAAAAACCACAAATCATGCTTTGACGATCTAACAATACGCTATCAATGTACAACTGCCGCATTATCGCCCTCAATCTCCATCATACCGCCAATCTCATTACCGCCGCCGTTGACGCCATGCCACTGCTCCATCGGCACGCATTCTGCCTTGTGCCTCAACTTCCAATCAAGCGCTTGACATCCCCGTGAACAATAATTCACCGTCCCACAAACCGAACAACGCCGGAATTCGTGCGGCCTCGTCTCAGGCCTCCCGCAACCAGCGTGAGAGCACTGCCTCAAGCTAGGCCCTAGCACCCCCCGCCCCGACTCGAACCATTCTCTCAAAAACTTGTTTGCCGGATGCACCTCCCTCGCCGGCACATTACACCCGAAGTCACTCAGCAGCGGACACACCATGTTTATGGTCATCGCGCTCGCGCACGATGTCGTTTGTTGAATATGCTGCCGCCGCTGCTGCTGGTGGTTTTGCTGTTGAGGCTGCCACGTGAGCATGGAGCGTATCGAAGACGCGAGCTCCCGCGCGTTGGCCTGGACTAATAGCCGGCGTCCCTCAGTGATGTTTTGTACAACGCCGTAACCGTCTTGTAGGCAATGTCCTAGCTCCCGAAGCGCATCTACGTGTCCCAAGACGGCGGCTCGAGCACAGAGCGCTACTCCGGCCCGGAGATCTTTGTCGTTTTTGGAGCCACCGCTGCCGTTAAACTGCATAATGGCGAGTGAGTAAAGAGCCGGCGCGTGAGATTTAATTGCGGCCTTTGCCATTAAAGACGCTCCACTTCCTCTATTTTGTAAACAATAAAATCGGATCTACAGCAGCAAAAGAAAACCCGAAAAATTTAAGAAAACCCGAAAATTTTAATCCAATTTTTGCAAAAGAGAGAGAAAATAGCACTGACCATTCCAAGAATGTAGGAAGCTTCACTGTTGCCGGCGGCGACACACTGTTTAAGAAACCGGTGAGCGGAGTCAGACCAATTTTCGGGTTTGGAGGCAAGTGTTTTAGGTCCAGCTTTGGACAAAACTAGACGATGAAAAGCCAAGCGATTCAATCTCTTGCATCTGTTTGGATTCAATGAAAACGATCAAACAATAGCAACAAGAAAAATAAAAACTAACATGGAGAAAAATATATCCAGAGGCGCGCACGCTCATACGTTAGCAGAACGTTGAAGAAATCGGAAGGGCGAGAGGCGGAAGAACTGAGCTTGCAAAGAATACAAACAACAATATCATCTGGTAATCCATCGAATACATCAGACATTTCAGCCATATTTCTATGTGAAGCTTTGTGCTTTTTTCTTGGAGGCATCTTGTCAACAATTCTTCACTGTGAATTAGCTTCCCCAATACCAAGTCTGTGTCTCCTATCGTGCAGATACTCCTTTTGTTGGATCCATCTTGAAAAAAAACAGAAGTTCATATGTATATATACGTAAAGAAAGTTTGGTAGTGGACCCATGAACGTGAAGTAAACTATTTTCCATTAAAATAATGATGAGATTTGGCAATTTCCATTGGCATTTTTACCTGGTTTCTTAATTTTGGCCTTATGCTTTACTCATTATATCGACGGGATATGGATGGTGCAGATCATGGTCAAAGTGGCCCCAGCCTGAGGGCCATGCACAGGGTTCGGTAAAAAGAGACAGATTAGTGCTAATTTCTTTCTTTATTTATTTTGCTGTGCTTTGAGTGTGTATTTCTTTTTTTTAAAAAAAAAAAAGAAATGGAAACCACGAACGTGTTTAGACTGCGGGATTGTTACAGAATATTGGTGGGTTATTCTCAGAGGACGTGGGTTTGTTGCCCTATTACATTTGCTGCAATGTAATTTTCTATTCCTCTCTGTAACAGTCTTAGATCTGATTCACAAGTTCTTAATTTGGATCAAGAGATTTCATTTCTGCGTGGCTATGTGTATATGGATTTGGGGTTTATCATGTCAATTGGGATGTTGATTATTCCAATGGGATTGGATGTTCTGTGTACGCTTCTTCTACGTGGGAGTGAATGTACTCTAGCATATCGGTGTTGTTGTTAAAAAGAAAAAATAGATCTATCACAAATTCTAGTCCAACAGACCCTTCCACTACGTTCTTGAATATTATATTTTAGGCAAAGTTGATTTTCGGCTTTGGAACTTTTACTTTTTCTTTACATTGAATCTACGTACTAAATCTTGAAAGTTTGATTCTTAATTTTAAACATATTAAGTTTAATTACGTCATAAATATCACTTAAAAACGTTAATTTTATTAGTTACTCGTGTATCATGATACTGTTGATTTTTAATTGAATGGAAGATAACTGTCGAATATCCTCGTTTGAATATAATTTCAGTTAAATATTATATTTTTTAAACAATATGTGATATTTTCATTAATGTGATTTTTTAATTAATAATAAATACGTAAATGGATTTTAATATTTTATTATATTATTAAATAAAAAATTAATGTGATTAAAATTAAAATGATTTAATATAAATATTTAATGTAAAAATATTTAAAAGTCCTGATACCACAGTATGTTTTGCATGTATTTTGTAAATATTTATTCATATTTAATAAAAAAAGATTATTGATCAATCGTGGCTCGACTTTTGATTCGAGTTTGTCGGTTTGTGGCTTGAAATTATTATATCGATTTGCTGTGTTTAATTGGCTCCGTCTAGGAATTAAGAATGTAATTTTATTTCTTTTTTTTTTTTTTGGTATTAAAAATGAAGTTAGCACAAGAAGAGAAGAGACACTCCAACGCAAACATCAACTAATGAGTAGCTTTATTTCTTTATTGAATTTACAATAAGAATTTTCTTTTTTCAGCCTCGGTTATCGACAAGTCCATAAAATTCGACTAAATGCAACTTGTGCCGCATGAAAAAAAGGAAAAAAAAATTTTGAAGGACCAAGACAGGTATAGAATTGAACCGAAATAAAAAATTAACTTAATTTGATGTCTGTTTAGAATTATATAATTTAATTTATTTAATTTTTAATTTATTTAATTTAATTTTTAAAAATTTTAATTTATTTGACTTGATTAACTGAATAAATTAAATTAATTGATTCAAAGTAATGTTATTTTGAGCATTTAAAAGACATAATTTTATATAAAAATGACATCCTTTTGATATATATATATACATAGTTTGGCTTATTCAATTAATTCGATTTGATTTTATAAAAAAATTCATTTGATTCCGTTATTTTTAAAGAATAATTCATTTTATTTAATTTAATCGATTTTTAAATCGAAACGACTAAATACTCCTCCTTACCTTCTAAATTAAAAGTTATTCTTCGATTTTTATTATTTATTATTTTTTAAGTAACAACCGATTTATACAATTTATATTCATCTGAAATTTTGTTGTCACAAGAATAGCGAAACAACTTTTCGCCGGGAAAAAAAAAAGGAAACAACATGCATATGTTAAGTTCATAAAATATTTAAAAAAAATGCTAAACATTTTTTTATTATTTTTTGAATGACAAATATTTAAATAAATTAAATTACGTATATAAAATAATTAAAATATCCATTAATTTAAATAAAAAGATATGTAATAGATATATATATAAAATAATTAAATTTTTTTGTGGGTAATAATTTAATTTATATATACTAATTTTTTTGTACAATCATACTACATGTTTCACACTCTTGTTTAAATAAAATCCGAATGACCATTATTTATAAAATTAAAAAAAATAATTTTTATATAATAGTTAATTAATTGTTGTCTGAATTCATTGTCCTCTTTAGGTAAAAAGCAACATTTAAATCTTTTGCACATTTTGATTATGAAAAGTAATTATTGCATCGACATGACTTTTCTAAATAATTAGATCGCCTTGGCATTGCTTAAAACACAACTAATTAAACTTGACTAAGTTTCTTAATTGGAATGGCATAACATTAATTTAGTTTTATATTTTTTTAAAAACTTGATAAACGTGCGCTGCCACTTCCCTACAATTATTTTATGCCAATCGCTGCCCTTGAAGTTCAAGACTTCATATATCTCGCACCTTGAACACTTTTTTTTTTTTCCTTAGCCAATTCTTTTAGCATATATATTATGAATAAAAATTAACCTATTTTTATGTTAAAAATGTGATTTTTATAATTCTTTTTATCTATAAATAAATACTGTAAGATAAAGAATTTTCTTTTAAATATTCAACATACAAGTAATTTAAATGTGGCATTCTAAAATTGAGTGATCAATTCTCAATTGCAAATTTAATAATGAAAAGAGATATATATCATCTTAAATATTTAAAAATATCGCATATTCATGAATTGAATTTGAAATTTTTAACTAACTAAAAAAATGATATCTAGCATTCATTTTTTTTAAAACAATTAATGTGTATATTTTATGTGCCTTTAGTATGAAACTATTTGAATAAGACTTTTTTGAATTCGTTTATAGTGGACTATTAATTATAAATTATTAAATTATAAAATAATTAAAATTTATATACGTGATAATTTATAATTGAACGATTTATCGTGTTAAAGATTTAATTAATTGGTGATAAAAGGTAGGTAACAATAAGCAAACAGCAATGACAGGCCTCAGTATTTCTTAGTTCACATCTCTACTCAGGATTAATCATATGATCGGTTCGGTTCGGTTTCGGATTGAATCGAAAGAATTAAAAAATCGAAATTTTAAAAAATTTTGAACCGAATCGAGAATCGAAAATATACAGTACCGAATCGAATGGACTGATTTAAAATCGGTCGGTTTTGGACTTTTAGAATTATTGGGCTTTGGACTGATAAAATGGTCGGTTCGGTTCGGAAGGGAAAAAATCTAAAATTTATAGGCAAAATGACGTCGTTTCATAATTTCGGTCGGTTCGGTCCTATCAATTTTCTGACTATATAAACCGAACCATAAAAACATAAATTTTTTTCAATTCAAAACTGAAAAAATCGAAAATCGAAAAAATTAAATTTATTAAACCAAATAGCATTCGGTTTGATTCGATTCTCAATTCCAATCCGGTTCTACTCACCCCTGTCTCTACGCATGGTAAAATGCAAGTTGCAAGCTAGTTTTGCAAACCAAGTTAGCATAGAATTTGTTTGTTTTGGGCGTAGGGACATCGAAAAAAATATTTAAAAACTTGAACCCAGGGCCACTTCTTGAACGTGGATAAGGGAAAAAATCTAA
>CANXYI012292657.1:0-10445 GCA_948208565.1 Hura crepitans | reverse complement strand
TTTATAATTCATCTAATTATTTAAATGCGATATATTTAATATATTAATATATATATAATCATCACCCTTTTAATTTTTTATCTTTATTATTGATGTTTTTTAATTCTTAAACCAGATGAAATTATTTTTCTATTTTCTACTAGTTTGTTTCCTATTTTTCTCTTTTTAAGTCTTAAATAAATTAAAATAATAACTATCATTGTGTTGGTTTAAACATTTCGACATTTTTTTTAAGTAATATTGCAAGTATAGTGTTGAAAGAATTTTATTTCATAACGAACGAATCGAATTCTTAAATCTCAATAAAAGAAATAAAATAATATATTATCAAATTTAAATAAGTTTTAAATTTATAGTAAAAATTTTAACCAAAACTACAAAAATGGAAATTTTACAAAAAAATACTAAAAATTCTATCAATGATGACAAAGTCAAGAGATATAATTAATATCAATATTTCATAAATGGTTATGTATAATTTCCTATGAATATTTGACTAATCAATGCAGCAAAATAGGCAAGGAGGTCTGTTGTTCCATATTCCAAATTCAATCCAGAATTTCGGAGCGAATCAAACTCAGAGATTTACACGTCTACACTCCTACGCAAGTAAAAGCCACGAAAGGCCATCCTCCTCCTCTATTTCCGTTACGCGACGTGATCTTTGCATTCCCTCCCCTAGCTCAGGTAAACCCTAACTTCGATCTTTAACCATTTCGGCCGTCTACCTATCTTCGATCGTTTATTGATTTTGAAGAATGGATTCATCATTTAGATGGCATTGTTGGTTCAATGTATTTTCCTATTTTCTGTGGGAGAAGTATAGAGAATATGGAGCATAATTACCTTAAACGTGGTTGCGTTATCGACCATGCATGATTTGGAGATGTGATTTTTTTTTCCCTAACAAAGGAAATGCCGGTTGCAGGTTTATCAGCGAAAATGGCGGCTGGCAGAATTCCTCATGTGACCTTGAAAGGACCAAATGTTGTGAAGGAGGTAGTCGTGGGAATTTCACTCAGCTTGCTTGCTGGTAGTTTTTGGAAGATGCATCATTGGAATGAGCAAAAGAAATACAAATCATTTTATGATTTGGAAGCGAAAGGTGAGATCAGCTTGGTTGCAGAGGAGTAGACTTTTTTTTGTTTTTTAATTCCTTTGCTTCTTTTGAAATGTTTGAATCATGATTGGCTCCCGAATTGAGCTTTACTCATTTGTCAATAAGTTTTTTTGCTTCTGCATAAACATTTGAAGCTTAATCAATTTCTTTTTTTTTTTTCCGTTTCCTTTTTCATCGTCGTAAATTCTTGCAGGGATGATACCAGTTTCATTTATAACTGCATTATTATAAAACAAGAATTTTAGAACGCGTCCAGTGTTGGAAAAGCGTTAACACGTTCTTTCCCGCGAATTTTTCTTTCTAGAAAACAGTTTTTTTTTCCAATCTTTAGTATTTTTAGAATGAAAGCATGAAAAAATGAATTTCCACTTTTGCAGAAATTTTATTATATATATATTGATTAATTTCATAAAGATTCCAATCCTTTTACACGAACTTGAGACTCAGAGTAAACCGGGAAAATTCTTGATCCATGCAAGAACATTTCAATCTCCGACGCCAGCACGTGTTCCATTAAATTACAGTAATAATAATAATATTCTCTAGCTGAAGTTGCAATACATCTTTATCGTGCATTTGTGATCATTGTCTTTTATCCTCGACACGAAATATCTATGATCTGTGTGATCGACTGTCCAATGCCAAAAGCAAATGACATTGCCAATGATATCACAACTAAAATTGCCAACAAAAAAAAAAATCACCGCTAAAGAATTATTTTGCCATTGAATAGATACTTTTCTTAAGCCAACTGACAGGTTAATGCACACTCCAGAGCAGAAAAAGAAAATGAGAATTTGATTATGCGCGCCATGATCAAGTATGTAAATGTCTACCAAAGGTACATCTTGCTGAATGTGATCAGCTTGAGAATGAGGAATAAACTAGACCCTGATGGTGCTTTAGAATTCAAACTTAAAGTTCAGTCGTTGAGTATTGAATTTCAGAGTATAGTTGTTACATCAATGCACATTCTGGTATTCTTCAGAATGTCAACCTTGCTGTTCCAGTATCAATTCACACATCAGAAGCTGCTCAGCAGCTAAACTTCCCGAAATCAATCTGCAAGGACGAGGGTGGAGAGTTCAAGGTCAATTATTTGAAAAAAATTGAAAGAGTTATTATCACAAAGCATAAAACAAACTTTTAGAACTTTAATAGGAAGAATAGTGGCGGGAAGAGTAAAGGCATCCAACAAGTTAGCTCAGTCAGCAACAGTATGCGCAAAAGAGTAACAATTAAGAAACAAATGGTATGTTATCGAGATAAAAAGTTGAACGAATAATGAAACCAGAAGACAAAACTAGCTAAACAAAAGCTATGGTAGTCGGAATAGCAGTAACGAAGTGGAATCTACAATTTCAATTATAAAGGAATAAAAAGTGGCAGAAAAACAAATATGCTTTGGCCGCTTCCTAGTAAATGGAATCGGAAAAAGCAAAATTAAATTGAGACAACTTGCAGAGCCAGCTAAAACTAACAGTCATTGCCAAAAATTCCAAGTATGCTATCAGTGGTTTAGACATGCATCTTTAATCATTAAACTTATGCAATTAGATATTTATTTAACTTTAGAGAGGAATGAATTGCTTCCCACCTCCCTAAAAATCAAAACTTATACAGGTACTCTCCATACTTGATGGGAAAAAATCAAGAGACACCTTTTCTCCTTTTTTTTTTTTTCCTTTTTCGTTTCTTTAATTCATCACACACCTAAGGATATGTTTTTCAACGCTTAAAACACTTCTTGCACATAGAGATGCTTGACTTGTTTTTAATCTTTTGTTTTACTCAATTAGACCCAATTAAAACTCTTTGTAAAGCAACACTCGTTCTCTCTACCTGGTGTCACATATTATCTCCATACTTTTTTCCGCTTTTCTGTTCCTCCCATTTCCTTTTAGATACTCTAGACTAAATGACTTGAAGATAAATTGAAGGTAAAATTCTTATGAACGATGAGAAAATATAAGATAGTGTAGTAAAGTTAAAATAAAAGTACCCAATTACTTATGAAGGTACTACGTTAACATAGATCATCGAATGGAACACAATAAGATCAGGTTTAATTGAATTCTATCAAATCATTTCCTGCTCTAATATTAATGATGAAGAGACTATAGATAATTAGAATATCATATAACAATGTAGGAGCAAGAATCGCACCACATGAAGAAATTACCATAACAATGACCTCCTTCATGCTCAACATCTGCCAGCTTTGGGCCACTGCCTCCACTGACACCAACTGATTTGCTTACATCATCTTTGCAAGAATCAAGTTCTGCATTTATATCAGAAGCATTTGACACACAATATTGCTGTAGCCATCGATCTGTTTCCCAGAGAACATGCATGATGCTCTCACGCGCTGCATATCCATGGCTCTCAAAGGGAAGAATGACCAGGCGACAAAGTGCACCATGACCTTTTAAGGCATTAAAGAAACGATCCGACTGCATGATATTAAATTGCAAATAAGCAGCAAGTGAAAATATTAACAGCAAAAGAATTACCAACAACAGATCATTAGTCCACAAACAGAAAAGGAAATAATTATGCTAGGGTTATTGTAGATATTGACAGGTGATTGCCAATGTTTGAAGTGTAAATATCTTAACTAGTAAAAGTCAATAAATAAAAAAAGGAAGACAGAAAAGAGAAAAGAAGGAAATATCTAGCACCTGCATCGTTAGTGTCCCCGGATTATTATCTTCTTCTCCATGAATAAGCAATATTGGCTTGTTAATTTTGTTTGCTGACATGAAAGGGCTCATCTCAACGTAGGTGTTAGTGGCCTCCCAAAGTGTCCTGTCCTCATTCTATGCCAACAGAGTGAGAAATCACCAAAGCATTCATAAGTAAAAACATGAATAGCAGAAAGGCAAGGAAAAATATAGCAAACAATACTTAGTTCCTGCCAGTGACGATCACTAAAATTCACCATGTCAATTATTGTGCTACCTGGAAACCAAAGGGTGTAAGTGTTCTATTGTAAGCACCGGAGCGAGCAATTCCACAACAGAAAAGATGAGAAGCATGTGCCAAGAGATTTGCAGTCATGAATGCCCCATAGGAATGTCCTCCAACAGCAATTTTGCCAGGATGAGCAACCTTAACATATGTGACATCAAAAAATTCCATCACGAATTATTCATGCAATAAAATTAGAGGAATATGAAGAAAAACAGAGGAGCTTACTCCACGTCGGATGACTTCCTCAACAGCTGCCTCTGCACTTGCAACCAGTTGCTCTACATACCTATCCAAGGCATTCAATTTGAAGTAGAAATCAAAGAGTGTTAATGCACTGAACAGTTTCTTTAACAAAACTTCACATAAGCTGAATCATTGCTTGAGAAAGAGATAGACAAATAACGAGTAGCATCACCCGGCAAGCAAATGTTATGAACGAAAAATGGTACAATTTTCCGTTTTGTTCTTTATAATCTCATCTTTGCCAATTATATGCCACTTTCCCATACAGATAAGATATACACTTGGGAAATGGCTTTTCATCACTAGTAACCTTAATTTCATTAACACAAGAGTCTGGTTCACACAGGTGTTCTTACAACTTGATACCTAATCTCATTGACATGGGGAAAAAAAAAAAAAAAGCACAAGAATCCATCCACATGAAATGGCTAGAGAAAAATAGCGCAGCAATCTATCAAGTTACCTGTCATTTGCCTCCTCATCACCCTCACCAATGATAGGTATTGTGGGTCCAGATAAAATGGCAAATCTAAAGATCATGAAACAAGCTAAGGTAAAGACGCAGTTGGAAGAAGCTATACAGTAATGGACAATCTAATACATCAGATTAGAAAATAAAAAGAAGAAAACAGAATTAGGAATTCCATGCCTCCTAGCCAGCCAAAGAAGAGCTGATGTTGGACCAATGCCTGCAAATTCATTGGGAGAACCACGAACCTGTCCCGCAGCATCTTTGCTTTTAAATTCTCCAGGGTAAGACCAGACCAAACATGGAAGAGGACCATCTTTCGATGGATCATAGCCTGGTGGCAAGTATAATGTAGCAGTAAGCTGAACCCCATCCTTTCTCTGATACCTAATCATCTCTTTCTGCAATGACGCCAACTGAGGATATGGGTGAGGAAAATTTGTAATCTGATATGATTTCTTCTCTGGCCATATCTGTATATAGTACTGGGTATTTTCAGTTTTTGACTCCTTTGAAGTCAGTACTTTCAACTGATCAAGGTATAGATCTCCGTCCTTGTAATCAGACATTAGAGCAACAACAGTCTCAAAGTACTTTTCCTTGTCGCTTTGCCAAATTCGTTCTTTTGCACCTGTATTTCTGAAAGAGCTTTCTTTAGAATATTGGTACAGAGGTACTAAGGACGAGGAGAAGAACTCATCATCTAAAAGGGATTCATGAATACTCACAAGTCAAACAGATCAAGGAAAGGGATATTCCCTTCTGGTGTAGCACCACTTCCATTCAGTAATACATATGTGCCTTCATCATTTTCCTTCTTTATCTTTGCAATCAAGTAAGTTCCAGCAGGAGTTCTTCTCATCATGGGCGAGCCAGGATCGGAGTAAACATCTTCTGATGACCTATCAAATAGTATCCGTGGACTCGCATCTTTAGAGCCAGGACTTATTACCCAAGTTCTAATTCGCCTTGTCTTGTACCATGATTCATAAACTAGAGCCATTGAATCATCACACCAAGAAATTCCACTGGGAAATTCAAACAAAAATGCAAAACCTTAGATCTAGTTAAATCTTTTGAGCTGGCTTTTCGAAAAACATAGTTCCATTCGGCCACAAGCTACCACCATAATATATATGAATACTTGGTACAAGTAACATGCCACATTTATAACTTCAACTAATCCTTCTCAAAATCTAATACCCATTTTTGGTAATAGTATGACAGTATTTTACAAACTTTCGACCCTGATCATGTAACAAGCACTAAAAAAAGCAAGATGAGCAAGAGAATCATGCATAGCAAGGCAATCATGCATTCATATTTAAAGTTTAGGATTCTAAGGTTTAGTAATCACCATTAAGAGGGATATGGTTCTCAATTTTGACTGACTCTCAGGCCAATTCTTTTGGAATCGTCACTAAGAGGTCTATGGTCCTCTATTAAAGTCTCAAGCTTATCAATGTCTACCAAGTCTTCAAGCATCATTTAAAAAAATATATATAAGAAATTTGTATGTTCTTCCAACAATATCAAACATCAGACCACCTATCTGAAGCCAATTTGTAAGGAAACAAATCAAACATCCAGCAAATCCATACCCATAGCGAAGATCGAGTTTGTGTAAGATTTCTGGCTGTTCACCTTCAAGTGGCTCAGCAGGTTGTGTATAAACTATATCTCGTGGAGAAACTTCCACTTTTGCATCACCCCCATCTTGTGTCTCCGCCCTAAAAAACTCAGTGTTAGCAGAAAACTATAGCAATATGCATGAACAAATAAGAGATTTAACCCCAGGCTAACCCAGCCACAACAATGAGTGTGACTGCAACATGAGGATGGTAAAAGATCAGTCATATACCAGTAGAGAGTTGAAGGCTTGTCAGCTCTCCAGTTGATTGATCTCATCCCCCTGCGCACACTATTGGACGCTATAGGAATGTCCTCAGCAAGGGGCAAATCACAGAGTTCCCTCACAAACTTCCCATCAGTTGTCCATATCTCTACCTTCTTGGGAAATCTACCACATGGAACAATAAAAGAGTATGGCCTATGAATAGAACTGATTAAAAGGTACTTCTCATCTGGAGAAGGGTCAATTGATGTATAGACAGCTGCTGGACCAATTTCCTTCACTGTCCCATCCAAAGATGCTAAGACAAGTTGTGACGTGGCATAGTAGTCAAATAAATCTTCATCATACTCATCTTTTAACAAATCCTGGAAGGTTCGAACTTGAACAACATTTTTTGTCTCATTAGTTTGTATCTTTGGACCAGAAGGAACCAAAGGTTTCTTGGGTGGATCTCCGCGAGATGATGGAATTGTGCAAACTAATAAAGTAGAGTTATCCACCCAAACAAAATTATCAAATACAGCATTCAGATATACATCTGGCGACTCGAACAGTGGTCTAGCCATGCCAGTTTCAACATCAGCAACCCATACTGTAAGCTTACTACTACTGTTATCTTCTTTGTCAACTCTGATACTGAAGGATAAATGTCTGCCATCCACAGACCAGGTAACGAAATTGATCTTAGCTCCATCTGGGAAGCCATGTACCTCCTTCTCTGGCCCTAGAGTGCCATCAGCCATTAATTGATGGATGCCAATACCAGTGTAGAATGACATTCGGCTCCTAGTATTGCATTTTCCATCTATGCGCATACCAGCCAGTTTTTCCTCTGGTGTAGCCAGTTCCGCCAATGGAGGTAACGACCTCCTCTTAAGGAATAGTATTTTGTCTCGTTGTGGAGAAAATGACAATGCAGGGACAGGAGGAGCATCAACTATATCTCTAATCTCTGATGGAGGAAGTCGATACTTACCTCCCAATACCTCTGCGTGATATGAAATAAAAGAAAAGTATGCAGTTAATAAAAACAACCGGTCCAGTTGTAAGAGAAGCACAAACTTTAGAAGATCAATGAAGTTAAATATGAAGCGGAATTACTGATTATAAGCAAGAGCGAATAATGCTAACAGAAAGACGCCGAGTTATACTCATTTTAAATGTAACCCAATGCATATACAGGCCAGAAGAGAAAAATCGATTTCTCTTTATAAATGAAAATGAAAAAGATATACAAAAAGGGATTAGTGAGCATTAAGAGGTAGTAGTTTAAAGCCACTCTCCAATTAATTAGACCAAACGAAAGGTAGCGCAGAACAATGAATAAATTATCGAGGAACAATATAACACCGGAAAAAAAGAAACGAAAAAAAAAAAAGAGCGATATATCCATGCGGTTAATTGAACAATTACGCACTATAACTAAACTTCCCTCACATTTTCTCTAATTACACCAAATTTACACAATTAACAAGCTCCTGCTTAGCTCAATCAATGAAAATTTACAAACAAAACGAGCTCAATAGTTTCATAAATAAAATGAAAGAAAACGTACAGAAACAATAAAATCACTGGAAGAAAAGAAAAAAAAAACAAAAAGAGCGAATTGAGTACCATCGTCTTCAAGTGCAGTATTAGTTGAAGAATTAAAGGAGCCATTGGGGCCACCGCCACCATCTTCGCCGGAAAAAGAGTTAGCAGACACAAGATTGCCGGGCCTAGAAGCAGCCGCCGTCATGATCGGCCTTAATTTGACAGAATTTCTAGACTGAGTTCTCAGGTAGCCAGGATCACGAGCAGAAGAGAATCGCGCTGGCTTATGAGAGAAGGCAAGCGGTGGAGAGGAAGAAGACAGTGAGAGGATAGATAAGCGATGATAGACTTTGTAAAAGCGTATCATTTCCTTCATTTTTCATTGATGAATCTTTTCTACTTCGTTTTTTAGCATAATGTTGTAATAGTGTTGCAATAAAAATAAAAATATCCAATCAGAATTGGAAAAAAATATACGAAATTAGAAAAAGAAAATATCCTGCGGAAAGACCAAAGAGAAAGAACGTCTGCGCTAAGTGTAAAAAAAAAAAATTTCGGTTGATGGTCAACATATTATACTTTAAAAATAATTAAAAAAATATCATTAAACTTTTTTTTTTAAATTTTACTATTATAATATGAAAATAATCAGTTAATGTCTCTATACTATTTAAAATAGATATTTTTTATTTTTAAATATATTAAAATTGACATATTTTATTTTTAAAATGCATGACACGTGGAGTCAACAATTAGTCATTATATTTTTCGAATATATTTTTTTACTATTTTCATAGTATATTAGTAAAATAAAAAAATAATTTAATAATATTTTTCATCTATTTTATAAATTATAAGTATAAATTTTATTCAAAAATTATTAGTTGCAAAAATTAAATAAATTACAATATCGATTAAATTGAATAAATTAATTTTTTTTAAAAATAATTAAACTACATAAACGAAAATATAAATAAACCACTATATTTTTTAGATAATAAAAAAAAAAATCTATATATATATATATATATATATATATATATATATATATATATATATATATCAAACTACATCATTTTATTGTAAAATATATACTCCTTGATGGATAATTTTTTTTATTTTAAATTATATTTCATTTACTATTATAATAAATTCATTGACTTGTTAAATCTTTATTTACTCGTATTTAATATTATTATTTATTAAATACTATCTTTTTATTTGCATTAATTACTTTTTATTTTTTGTTGCCGTTATTTGTTGATTTGAAAATTATATTTAAATTTAATATGTATTTATTAAATAAAACCAATTTTTAATGCATATCAACTAAACTTAGATGATCAAGTAATATTGGTTGACATGAAAAGTGCATAATAAACTAATAAATTAATCTCAACTAAAATAGAGATATGATGGGAAAATATATGTAAAATTTAAAATTTTAATTAAAATAATTAATTTTTTTTAATTACTACAAAATTAAAAGTAAATATATCAATATAGGAGAATAGAATATTATTTTAAATGTTCAAAATATTATCATTTTAAAAATTTAAGCAATCTATTTTTTAAAAAATTAAGTTGAATAGATCAATATGGG
Organism: Hura crepitans; assembly: GCA_948208565.1. Taxonomy (NCBI): domain Eukaryota; kingdom Viridiplantae; phylum Streptophyta; class Magnoliopsida; order Malpighiales; family Euphorbiaceae; genus Hura; species Hura crepitans. Next base: position 646 of record CANXYI012292657.1, on the reverse strand, counting down.
GGAAATTACATCATTTGCACCCCTTTTAACCATTATTTTCAAAAATCTACAATCAACCTTTTAACTTTCAATTATATTCCCTTTTTGAATTTCTATTTTCAAAAATACACCAATATTTTATCTGACAATATTAGGTTTCATTTTTTCCCTTTTTTCGTTCAAAATCCTTTTTGCATACTCTTTCTTTTCATTTGCAGACACAAACTTCTCTGATTGTAGACACACAAAGCCAAATCAGCTTCGCTTTAAATTCACGGAATCGACTTCACACAAAGCCAAATCGACTTCACACAAACGAAAACTCACGGAATCGACTTCGCTTCACACAAATTGCAGAACAGTGAATATCTCTTTCACCAAATCGATCTTCACGACTTCAATTCATAGATACACCGAATCGACTCACTTTAATCTACAGTTGTAGACACACAAAGCCAAATTGTTTGAAAGAGATTCAGCAGCGAGAAATACAAAAAAGACGGAGCCCTGTTTTTTAAGATCGACTGAACGAAAATCCACAGAATCAACTTCGCTTCACAAAATCGTGCAAATTGCAGAACGGTGAATATCTCCTTCACCAAATTGATCTTCCCGACTTTAATCTACAGTTTTTGGTATGTTTTTCGTTTATTTGTCAATTTTGTTG
>CANXYI012292637.1:0-12643 GCA_948208565.1 Hura crepitans | reverse complement strand
ATGCCACAAATTGGTTTGTATAGTAGACTGGTTTGTTTGTCTGACTAGTGCAGTGGTCCTTCAGGACCTACACCACTACACTAGCAATAAAGATATAATTCAAGTGAATGACACAATCTAATCTGACTGTCCAACTAGTGCAGTGCTCCTTCAAGACCTATGCTGCTGCACCAGCAATAAAGATATAATTCAAGTGAGTGTCATAGTTTAATCTAACTATTAGACTAGTACAATGGTCTAAAATGGACCTAGGCTACTGTATTGGCATTGTCTGAAAGTCAATTAAACTGGTAGCTACAAAGATCCCTAAGTTGACTGGTTAACCCATTTAGTGGATGTCTAACTAGTGGGCCATTGACCTTAATCAGTGTCTATTTCCTTACTGATTGACTTTTTATAATATTATAATCTTAAAAATAAATAGTTATCATTTTTATAGCACAGTTGGAAATTAGCCCGGTCTAGTATAGCCATAAATAGGCTGTACCGGGTGAAATATCAGAAAATATATTTAAGGATTCAATTGCCAATAATTACCATATATTATGCTAGATTTAATTCCATTAATATAGCATAGATCTAGGCCACCTACTATCCTAAGGATTTATTGATTCAGGTAATGGTCATTTAAGTTATAGGTCATTACGGCCAAGTCTCTATTTACCTTTCTAGGTTCGTTTCACCTCCTTCTTCAGTGGGGTTTTCACTAGTTATTCATGCATTCATAGGCCTAAAGCCAACCACAATCTAGACCATAAACAAGGTCAAAATTAAGGCATGCAAGCCATTTCCAAAAGTCACATCGTTCTAGCCATTATAGGCACCAAATTAGATACATACATTATTCTTAAATCATAACCCTTAAGGCAATTTCAAGTCAACTTACACATTTGATTTTAAGTCAAATTTTAAGATCATTTTTCATGCCCTTCCTTGCCTATATTACATGCCATTTAAGTTATACATTAACTAGCTTTTATACCAATACAATATATTTGATTACATGCATATTAGCTCACATTATGCATTTACACTAGGCTTTCCTATATACCATACTCACAACCCTTTTCATGGCATTCACACCTCTCAGCCACAAAAGAGTTCATTATCAAAACATGCATTTTTAACCTCCTTATCTTACATACATCATCAACCTTACCATGCTAGGATACATATATACATATATACTTCACATCATACATGTCATGCCATCATATAAGCCATACATGTCTCAGCTAACCTCACACACACATACACATGCTTTATATGAATGAATTATGCATCATAGGTCTATGGCACATACATTTCCAGCCTCAAACACTATTTAAAAACCATACTAAGTAACTATACATGCTAGTAACCATAAGGCAACTTTTGGCCATTTATGCATTTCATGCCAACCATGTATACTTGCATCAATCCATAACAATTGCCATTACATACCCAAGACAAAGCTATCAATTGGACCTTAAACATTATAAACACAAATTACCACTTCCCTATCTCTCGGCTAACAACTAAATTAATAGGTACACTACTTTTCTTCATCAAACAATTATGCAATTTACACTTCTTCATGCCATACACTATAATCTTTCAAAGATAATACTTGTCCAACCTAATTCATGCAATTAAATCATTCTTAACTCAAGGAGAAACTACTGAAATTTTTGAAGGCATGATGAAAATAACTGAATTCACTTACTTCCTTTACTAAAAGATGAAATTGCCACCATTTCAAGGTTACCATCCTCTATTTCTAGCCCTCACGGACACTTTCTCCCTTTCTTTGAAGCTCTTCCTTGCCCCAATTCACCTTAAACCAAAGCCACACACACCCCAATAGATGTTAGGCATCCCAAGGAAGAAAATTCAAGTTAAGAAACTCAAGGAAATAGAAGAAGTAAGGAGACTCACCCTTTATACCCCTATTGGACAACCTCTGTCCACCAAACCTTGAAGATTTTTATCTCTTTGTGGAAAGCTCTTTTTCAAGAAATTCCAATTCCTTTATGTCCTTGACATCCCAATGAAAATTAAGGTAAGAATGACAAATGTTGGTGGAGGGATGAGAGAGATATGGCCAGAGAAAGTGGAAGATGGCGTCAGGTTTTTTCTAGGCAATCTAAACTAAGAAACTTTAGAGAATTCTTTCTCCCAACTGAATACTCCTTTCCCTCTAATTCTTTTTCCATCAATTCACCAACAGGCTAACTTGAAATTAGAAATAGAAATCACAAAATTTTGGTGAAAAATGAAGGAGATATGGCTAATTGAAAAGAGAAATGGTGTCTAGATTTTTTTTTTATGTAGCAAAGAGGATAATTTTTTTTCTTTTTTTGTTTTAATGAATTTTTGCCACTTGCCCAACCACTTGGACACTTGGCATGGCTTCTAGGCCAACTGGTTTAGTATGGATGGGTCCTGTGACCACCCGAACCATCCTAAAACGGCTTGATTTTTGGTAGCACTTCAAAAATTCACCAAAATTCACACGGACCTCAAAAAATTAAGCTGTTTATTTTAAAAATTATATTTTAATCCCCTCTATCTATTCATAAAATTTCATGGCCAAATTCCATTGATAGGGCAATTTTTAAATTGCCTTGATTTGCTTACCAATCTAAAAATTTATGAGAATTTGCAAACAACCTCAGAATTCAAAAATTCTTTTACCAATGGACTCAGTGGAATTTTTAAGCTCTAAAGTCTATTATTTTTGGATCCATTTGGGCTTATCCTGGGTCATTCTCTTCTCGAAAAATTTTATTACACTGAGGGGTAGCTCACAATCCGAAATGAATTATTGGTTCTACTACATTTTTAAAATTTGCTATTTTCTTTAGATTAAAGCCCCTCAAAGTTTCATGACCAGTGTCATTGCCTTGATTTATGTGCAAGTGACTTAGCACCTCGAGCACACTTCTTGGACCCAGTAACACTGTTCATAGAGCCTCAGAACATAGGCATTACATTTCTTCCCATCTTAAGAAACTTTCATCCTTGAAACTACCTAGAGCAAATAAAGGAGGATATTGAGCTCTCATCTGCTTGTTTGGTTCCCAAGTAACTTTTTCTATATTTTGGTATTTCCATAGCACTATAGCAGTGGTATGGACTCATTCCTTAATTGTTTTGTTTCATAAGCCATAGTCTGTGTTGGTTCCTCCTTATAATTTAAATCTGGCTGTACCTCAATATCTGTCATCGGAATCATATGTAATGGATCCGATTTATACCTCCTGAGCATGGAAACGTGAAAACACTGTGTATTTGATGTAGCTCAGGTGGTAGTACAAACTTGTATACTAGAGGTCTGGCCCTATCTGTACTCTTATAAGGTTCTATGAACCTGGAACTCAGTTCCTCTTTTTCTCGAACCTCCTCACCTCTCTCCGGAGAAACCTTCAGAAATACTTTTTCCCCTAACTATATATTCAGTATCTCTCTATTTCAAATCAACATATGATTCTTGTCTAATCACAGCTGCTATCCGCCCCTCTCTAATCAATTTTGCTTTTTGTTCAGCCTCTTTGATTAAATCTACACTGGAGATCTTTCTCTCTCTAACTCCACTCCACCACAAAGGAGTCCTACATCATTTACCGTAGGATGCCTCATATAGGTTCATCCCTAACTAGACTGGTAACTATTATCATAGGCAACCTCTGCCAAGAACATATATAGATCCCAGTTACCCATAAGGTTAATAGCACAATCTCATAACATATCTTCAAATATCTATATCACCCTATCTAACTATCCGTCAGACTGAGGTTGAAAAGCTATGTCATAGCTCAGTCTAGTGCCTAAAGTTGCCTATAGCTACTTATAAAAATCTAACAGTAAAATAAAGATCCCTGTAAAAAAAATGACAGCCACTGGCACATCATGAAATTGGACTATCTTATCCGCATATCGTCTAACCAACCTCTCTAGGGTCTAATCTATCCCGACCGGGTAACTTGAACTATCTTTGTTAATCTATCAATAATTACCCAAGCAACATTACATTTACTTCTGGCCAAAAGTAACCCATCACAAAACTAATGGTTAGCTTTTCTTATTTTCACTCTGGTATTGCTGTAGGATGTAATAAGCTAGAGGGAATCTAATGCTTAGATTCCACTTATTGGTATGTCAAACACTTGGCATCATATTCTGTCATATCCCTTTTCATAATAGACCTATAATAATAAAATTTTTAAATTCAAAATTTCCTACCCAGATGCATAAAATAAGGAGTCTCATGTGTCTCCTTAAGTATCTGTAACCTTATGTCATCCATACGAGGTACGCATGATCTATTCTGATAATACAATTATCCACCTTCTGTCAACTCAGACCTTATGGTCTTCCCCTTTTTAACCCTACTTACCATCTGGACCAACTGTTCCCCTTTCATCTATTTTTTTCTTAATCTGCTATCAATAATCTGGCTTTATCTATAACTCAGCCAACATAGCATTTCCTAAAGTGTACTGCAATTATCACTCATGCTTTTCAGGGTTAGCATAAATTTCCTATTCCTAACATCTACCATCACATTGGCTCCCACTGATAGGTAGCTAGTCAGGCAATCATAATCCTTTTTCAGCTCTGACCAGCTTCTCTATCTCAGATTTAGCTTCTCTTGAGTAAGGAGATATTTCAAGCTCTTATAATCTGTACATATGTAACATTTCTCTTCATTAGATAGTGCCTTCATATTTTCAAACCAACTCAAATGACAGCTAGCCCTAACTCATGGGCAAGATAATTCCTCTCTTGTGGCTTCAACTATCTTAAGCATAAGCCACTACCTTTCCATCCTGCACATCTCAAGCCACTCAGTGGAGCATCATTGTACACTGTAAAGTCCTCACCTTATGCAAGTTGAATTGGGGTAGGAGTTTTTATTAGCATCTTCTTCAATTGCTCAGAATTGGCTTGACACTTATCATTCTAGTTAACTTTCACATTCTTTCTAACCAATCTGGTCAAAGGAATGGCAATAATGGAAAACCCTCTTACAAGTCATTTGTAATATCCAGCTAAACTCAAAAAATTTCTCACCTTAGTTACATTTCCAAGTGGTTTCCATTTCTAGCACTACCTTTACCTTACTAGGATGATCTCTGATTACCTCTACTAGAATTATATAGCCTAGAGAAGAAACTTTGCTTAGCCAAACTCACACTTACTAGGCTTAGCATATAACTGCCTTTCTTCCTTAAAAATAGCACAGGCACTCCTTAGGGAGTTACACTGGGTCTAATAAGTCCCTGATCCACTGGCTCTTACAGTTGTACCCTTAGTTCTTTTATTTCAACAGATGCCATTCAATAAGATGCAATAGATATTGGAGTAGTACTAGAATACACCTCATTTCAACATCCAGTTCCCTCTGAGGTGTTAAGCCTAATAGCTTATCAGGAATACATAAGAAAACTCAGATATAATTGGAATATATGCCAGATCAGAGTTAAAACATTTAGATTAATAACATAAGCCAAACATGCCTCGCCCCTTTTAAAGGAGTTGTTATATTTTTAATAACAAAGATAAGATTGTCCAGAAGGTTCCTTTGACCATCCACTATCATTTTAGTCCCTATATAGTTTAGAAGGTTAACTTTTTATATTAAGTATCAGTCATAGCCTGATACTTAACAAGCTAATCCATCCTAGGATTATATCAACTCATTAAAAGGTAGATTTACCAATTAGCAGCAAGTTTATGTTCCTGAATCACCAGAGGACCTTGCCTACACACCATGTTCACCATCACACACTGCCCCATAGGGTGGCTAACTCCAAAGTCCGCATTAACATGCTCAGGCTCTAATTGCCTATTTTGAGTTTGTGCAGTACATACCTAGAGGGGGTATTGATCAGTGTCTATCAAAGCTAAGACTGAAACATTAGATAAACAATATACTAGATATAACCTCTGGTGCTATAGCATTTTTTTGTAGCTCTCCCAGCACATTGCCATGGCTAAAGCACAGGCCTCCATTCTAGTACCCTGACTAGCACTAGACTTCTCTCCTTTGGTTTGCCATTGACCCCTGCTTTAGGGTATAACATTAGGTATTTGTGTCTGAGCACCCTTTATTTGTCTCTAAGGACACTCTCTCTATAGTAGTCTTTAACACCATAATGGAGACATTCTCCTCTCTTGCCTTCTCTGCACTGCCCCTAGTGCCTCTTCTGACAAATGATCCATATGGGAGGTCCACTCCTGTTATCCCTTATACAAGGAGTATTATTGACTTGAGGAGGCAATTGAGGTCTACCAGTAGAAGCCTACCCCGACCTCTATGTCAATTTCTATTTTTGCCCTTGGTACCCTATTTGATACTAGGACATAAGCTGAGACTATACCTGTAATTGGCCCTTTCACCTCATCTTACCATCCTGCCACTACACTGGACTATCCTATAGTGCACTGCCTCTTTCTCTAAAAAAGGTCTCTCCTTTTTGGTACCATGTCCTCTATGTCCCATGCAGCTAGTATTGGTACTACAAAATCTCTCATCTTGAGATTTAGCTGTCTGTAACCTTGACCCTACCTTTAGCCTGGTTAGAAATATCTTACATTCTCTATATATCATTCAAAATGGTCTCCTCAGCATACTTTAGGAATATGGTAAGTTCCTTTCATGTACTACTTCTCGGTGTACCAAGATAGGGATTACTCCTGCCTACTGTAAACTAGTCACTTGTGACTTTGGCTGCTGTGCAACATTGCTGGGTTTAAGTGCTAATACATGACCTATTCCCTGTATACCAATGGTTACAAAAGAAATGAGTTCCTTAGACCATCCTTCAGGTAACTTAACCAATCATATCTTTATTATAGGAGACTTTTCCTTATTAGCCTCGATCAGCGTATCAGTTTGAAGGAAATTGAAACTTAGACATTTGCACTCAAGTACTTAGCCTAGGAACATTAACCTATGCTTTGATACCATAAAATGTGGCACCCCTTACAAGATTCTAAAGAAACCCACTAAGCGATGTACTTCCCCCCAGGTCACCTATTTCACTTCTCTATAATCATTTGTTTAACTTCTACCAACACTACACTAGGCAATCCTATCTGACTTCAAACTCAGTCTGGTCTATTCCTATTGTCCATTTAGGTTCATTGTGTCATGTTTAAGCTATTATAGAGGGAATTCAACACAATCTGGTATTACCTAAAAATTTGGTAGCATAACAGCTGCTCGGGTCACTATCCCAAAATTAATTTCTACATATAAACATTTCTATTTCATACATCGCATCTCTTGGACCCTTCTGGTCCCCTAGATGTCATTCTATCAACATCATCTATCACACAACAATCACAGGCCTCAGGCCATAAACAAACACAAAGAGCCTCAGGCTCACAAGTATTAGCACAGATCATATATACATAAAAGAAGCCATCACATTATTAATTACAGCATAGTTTGTTATAAACAAATACTACTCTGTGTCCCTTACATACGTCACACCGATATTCCACACCTAAGTACATAAAGTGCAAAACCACATATCTATACATGATTAGTCTTCGAAAAAAAGTGACCTCTAAACTCCCCTGCACACTTTACAAGGCAATGTCATTGATCTTGGTACCTGTGCATCGAAATAAGTATGCTAAGTATAAAAATATTAAGTGGTGAATTCAATCATTAAAAACATGTCTAACATACTTTCCATGCATAATACCTCTATTCTTATCTCATTCTGACATTTTAATTCAACTTTGAACACTAGTATGCAAAATTACCATTTTACCCCTAGGGTGTTTCTATATGTAATTATCCAATTAATTATTACAAGTCATATAATTTATGCGTTTGGTCATTATTAATCATTTTATTCACAACTATACCATTTTAAGCCTTTATTCCCTATTAGTGGAAAATTACTAAAATGCCCCTATGTCATGTTTCACAGTCATATGTGGATTCATTAATCTTATTTAATTATCTTAACTAGACTAACTCATGAGACATCTCTAACAAACACTGGATGTAGAGGGAAAAATAGACTAGTGCAATGGTCCCCATTTTGGACCTATCTCACTGCACCAGCTCAATTCAATTTTGGCACCCAAGGTGCGAAGGATAAGGTCTAGTCTATCCAGCAGACTGGCTTATTTAATCGGCTAGTAAAGTGATCCCTTGGGACTTTGGCCACTATACTTGCTCTATTTAAACAATAGAGATGTCACAAACTAGCCTGTATAGTAGACTGGTCTATTTGTTCAACTAGTGCAGTGGTCCTTCAAGACTTACACCATTGCACTGGCAATAAAGATATGATTCAACTGAATGTCATAGTCTAATATAACTATCCCACTAGTGCAGTCATTCTTCAGGACCTATGCTGATACATCGATAATAAAGATGTAATTCAAGTGAGTGTCATAGTCTAATTTGACTGTCCGACTAGTAAAATGGTCTAAAATAGACCTAGGTCGCTATACTAGCACTATTTGAAAGTTAATTAAACTAGCAACTGCAAAGATCCCTAAGTTGATCGGTCAACCCATCTAGGAGGTGTCTAACTAGTGGGCCATTCACCTTAATCAGTGTCAATTTCCTTACTGATTTACTTTTTATAATATTATAATCTTAAAAACATATAATTATCATTTTTATAGCACAATTAGAAATTAGCCTCGTCTGGTATGGCCATAAACAGGCTATACTGGGTGAAATATCAGAAAATATATTTAAGGATTCAAGTGCCAATAATTACCATATATTATGCTAGATTTAATTCCATTAATATGGCACAGATCTAGGCCACCTACTGTCCCAAAGATTTATTGATTCATGTAATGGTCATTTAAGTTATAGGTCATTGCAGCCAAGTCCCTATTTAGCTTTCTAGGTTCGTTTCACCTCCTTCTTTAGTGGGGTTTTCACTAGTTATTCATGCATTCATAGGCCTAAAGCCAACCACATTCTAGACCATAAACAAGGTCAAAATCGAGGCATTCAAGCCATTTTGAAAAGTCACATCATTCTAACCATTATAGGCACCAAATTAGATACATAAATCATTCTAAAATCATAGCCCTTATGGCAATTTCAAGTCAATTTACACATTTGATTTTAAGTCAAATTTTAAGACCATTTTTCATGCCCTTCCTTGCTTATGTTACATGCCATTTAAGTTATACATTAAGTAGCTTTTATACCAAACAATATATTTGATTACATGCACATTAGCTCACATTATGCATTTACACTAGGCTTGGGTATATACCATACTTATAACCCTTTTCATGGCATTCACACCTCTTGGTCACAAAAGAGTTCATTGTCAAAACATGCATTTTTAACCTCCTTATCTTACATACATCATCAACCTTACCATGCTAGCATACATATATGCATATATACTTCACATCATACATGTCATGCCATCATATAAGCCATAGATGTCTCGGCTAACCTCACACACACATGCACATGCTTTATATGAATGAATTATGCATCATAGGTTTATGGCACATACATGTCCAGCCTTAAACACTACTTAAAAACCATACATGCTAGTAACCATAAGGCAACTTTCAGCCACTTACACATTTTATGCCAACCACGTATACTTGCATCAATCCACAATAACTACCATTACATACCAAAGCCAAAGCCATCAATTGGACCTTAAACATTATAAACACAAATTACCACTTCCCTATCTCTTGGCTAACCACTAAATTAACATGTATACTATGTTTCTTCATCAAACAATCATACAATTTACTTTTCTTCATGCCATACACTATAATCTTTCAAAGACAATACTTGTCCAACCCAATTCATGTAATTAAATCATTCCTAACTCAAGGAAAAAATACTAAATTTTTTGAGGGCATGATAAAAATAACTGAATTCACTTACCTCCCTTACTAGAAGATGAAATTGCCACCATTTCAAGGCAGCTATCCTCTGTTTCCAGCCTTTACGGACACTATCTCCCTTTCCTTGAAGCTCTTCCCTGCCATAATTCACCTCAAACCAAAGTCATACACACCCCTACAGATTTTAGGCACCACAGAAAAGCAAATTCTAGTCAAGAAACTCAAGGAAACACAAGGAGATACCCCAAACTTTGAAGATTTTTATCTCCTTATTGAAACCTCGTTTTCCAAAAATTCCATTTTCCTCAAGTCCATGACATCCAAAAGAAAATTTAGGAAGAAGAATGACAAAATTTGGTGGAGGGATGAGGGAGATAGGGCTAGAGAAAGTGGAAGATGGTGTCAGGTTTTTCTAGGCAGTCTAAACCAAGAAACTTTCAAGAATTCTTTCCCCCAACTAAACGCTCCTTTCCCCTTTTTTTTTTCTCTCAGGTCACCAACATGCTAACTTGAATTTAGAAATAGGAATCACAAAATTTGGGTGAAAAATGAAGGCAATATGGCCAATTAAAGAGGGAAAGGGCGTCTAAATTTTTTTCTTGGCAACAATGAAGAAATTTTTTTTTGTTTTAATGAATTTTTGCCATTTATCCAGCCACTTGGACACTTGTCATGGCTCCTAAGCCAGTTGGTTTGGTACTGGTGGGTCCTGTGACCACCCGAACCATCTCGAAACGGCTTAATTTTTGGTAAAACTTCAAAAATTCACCAAAATTCATATGGACCTCAAAAAATTACACTATTTATTTTAAATTTCATATTTTAATCCTCTCTACTTGTAAATTTTTTTGGCCAAATTCCATAGATAGGGTAGTTTTCAGATTGCTTTGATTTGCATGCCAATCTAAAAATTACAAGAATTTGCAAACAACTTTGGAATTCAAAAATTCTTTCACCAATGGACTCAATGGAATTTTTAAGCTTTAGGGTCCACTATTTTTGGGTATGTCTAGGCTCATCCTAGGTCATTCCCGGCTTGAAAAATTTTTATTGCACCGAGGGGTAGCATACAGTCCGAAATGAATTATTGGTTCTGCTAAAATTTTAAATTTTGCTTTTTTCATCAGATTAAAGCCCCTTAAAGTTTCATGACCAGTGTCATTACCTTGATTTATGTGCAAGTGACTCGGCACCCCGTGTACACTTCCCATACCCAGTGCCACTATTCATAGAGCCTCCGAACATGGGCATTACACTGAGTGTGCAGGGTTCACTAATAGAACCTCTATAATGACCTGAAAATTTCGACTCTCATGAATAGTACTGCCCAAGGTGAGTAGTACTTCTCGAAACTTGAGTCGCACTAAATGTATTAATGGGTAGTATTAATTATGAGAGAATTTTGGGCAAAGTTTGAAGCCAATACGAAGTCATTTGGATGGTTAAAAATGCTAAACAAGGTTTTACAATAATGTTCTATGAATAGTACCGTAGGCAAAGCTGAACCGTAAATAAAATAAAAAGTTGCTTGAAATTATCTAAAAATGTTACAACCTAAGACTTAAATATTCCGAATAGTCTAATGGCTTTGGAATTTGAATTTTTTGAGTTCGGAAAGTAGTTTTTTTTGAATTTTTGGTACATAAAATGCAATAATTTTTTAGGTTTTTGTCGAAATTTGGGCACAAGATTTTGAGAGAATTTAAGGCTCGAATTTATAGAATTTTAGGGATAAGAATAGAGGAAAATTGACTTTTCTATTGGTCATAATAATTTTTGAAAGCAAAGAAATATTATTTTTGGAAAAGTATAAATAGGAGAAGTTACACTCCTCTCATTTACACCAAAACACCACCATCCACTCCTCCTCCCTTAAAAAATTTGACCACCCTCTCCCTCTCACTTTCTTATTGATTTCTCTCTCCTCGAAGGGACATACAAGGTGAGTTTATACCCAAAACAAAGATCGTCCCAAGATGAGTCTGTGGACACCAAAATCATCGAGAACAGTAAGGTATTTTGGAAGAAAAATCAAAAAGAATCCACAGGTAAATAGTGACTACCCAACTCGCAGGTACTTTTTTTTTCAAGTTAGATGTTTTTCACGAGTTCTTAGGATGTCGTAGAGGGTATATTTAGGCTCAGAATATTTTTTCAACATGCGGATTATTTTATATTATTTATTGAAGTTCATACTCTTTTGAATTTGTAAGAGAGGCATCGACTTGAGCTTTTCAAGGTAAGGATAAGGCTTGAGTTAGCTTCGAGCGTCATGTGCAACTTTATTTGGGTAAGTGTAATCACTTTAATTGTGTTAAAATGCCTATGAATCTATTATGTGCATTTTGACATAAATGGGCATTTAATGAAATAATGAGAATTTAATGCATATTTAGGCACGTATGGCATAAATGTTTGATGAATGCATGTAATGTGATGGTCTAAAATGGATTATGCATCAATAATGCATTTGTATGGTAATATTAGCTAAGGAATGCATTATGTGATAATAGGACCATATAAAGTCATTTTGCATCATTAATGCTGTCGCACCTTCTACCCGATCCATACATCAAACTCGAATAGAGGATGCAAGCATACAAAATGATATCCAGTCCATTATCCCAAAATCATTAAAATTTAAAACATTTATATGAGAAAACATTTCTTGACTTGAAAATGCACTAAAACATTGAAAACCTTTTTGGCATGCAAATTGAGGTAAATATTGGGGTCACCGTGTCAAACATGTGGCACCATAACACCTGTATTAGGACACGCTCCTAAATTT